>CAUOFW020005147.1:283377-507027 GCA_963454935.2 Ilex paraguariensis | reverse complement strand
TTTTTTTTTTTCGGTTCGGATCAATGCTTGTTAAATATGAAAGAAAGCTTGTTTAATTAGATGATATTTAACACGCTCTTCATTTTTAGGAATTAGGTAACGTGTGCTTGGGGATCTCTAATGGCAATGAAGCAGGACTGGGAAGCTTGAATATAATTGGAGGTAAAGATGTACTTCTGAATAAGTGAAATTGAAAAAAAAATAAAAATGATTAGGGTTGCAAATGAACCGAACTGAATTGAACCAAGCATCAGATTTCTTGGGCTCATTCTGGCTCGGCTCAACTTGTTCACAAAGAATGTTGAAGATCACGACAGAGTCGCCACGAGCTTTAAACATCTTGTCAAGCTTAGCACGTTAATTTTTTGTTCCAAACTAAACTAAGGCTCAACTTATTTGATTAAATAAGCAAATTCAAGGTTGTATTAAATCTTTAACTCAATTTTAAGGTCAAATTCGACTCATATTTATAAGTATGCGTGTCAAGGGCATAACGAACGGAAACAATTATTAATCAGTCTTAGCTTGTTTATTAAATGAGTTTTAGAATTGAGTTTAAGCTTGGTTCATTAATGTACGAGCTTTTATTCTAGTTGATCTCTAGCTATTCATTCAACTCGGACATTAATTAGCAGCCCCTAAACATGATTACTGGAAATTTTGTCTATGGAATCTAATCCACATTTTTGTACTGTTACATGTTTTTTCTGCTATTCATAGACATTTCTTTGCAAGACATGTTGGTGATTTATGACAACGAAAGAGAGCTGATAGGATGGGCAACTTCAAACTGCAGTGCCAAGTTTTGATCCTTTCTTCTTCTAATTCTTTTTCCTTTTATGTGATTATGCTTATGGCATTCTTAACTATATTGTTTTTTCTCCTTTTTATTATCAGGGTGGACATTCATGATTATAGCAAAGGTCTTCCTCTCTAACACCTAACATGGCGAACATCGTAATAACAGGAGTCTCGTGCACTAAATTATTTATTTTTAAATGTTTATGCTTATCCACCACTTGTGGTGCATATCTTAATGAATTTAACTACAAATGTATGATAACCACTTCTTCAAAGGATTAAAATATATTTGGTTACCGTTTGCATGACTTCAAAGCATTTGAGTAAGAGTGTCAACTTTAAATATGACATATTAACTGACATAAATTCAGAAATGACACGAACAGTTACCATTAATGACAAATAGGTCAGGTTAAATATAAAACACTAATAATCCCTATAATTTGTATTGTGTTGTGTATGATACACATTGTTTATAATTAATTGACTTTTTTTTTTTGATTTTCAATGAGATGTGGTAAATTAGATTTTTAGTTGATGGAGATCTAACAAGATTAAAAAGATAAATTTATTTTTGGAAAAATAAACATAAATAATATAATATTACAGAATTTCTAAGGGGTTTAATTTGGTCCAAAATCACAATGAACTATGGATAAAGTTCTAATAGAGGTAGTATGTTATCGGATCAAAACACATGAATTTGATCTATAGAATGGGATCTATAGTAGAAAAATAACATGAATCATAAGACAGAAAATTAGTGCAAAACATGCTCTGTTTGGTATAATAGAAAAATGGAAGGATGAAAAGTTGGAAAGATAAATAAAATATCATATTTGGCAAAGAAGAAAAATAGGAAAGATAAAAAGTGGATGGATTAATTTTCCTTCCAACTCACTAAAATTAATCCCTTCAAAATCGGACAAAAAGTAAATAGAAAGTTAATTATTTGTCTATATATTATGTATACATTAATTTCATATAAAAATACAATGATAAAATATGTATATACCAGTCATTACCCGTACTTGAAGACACTATATAATAAACAAAAAAATTGCAAGTAATTATGAAAATTAATAAAAAAAAATGATCCGAAAATGTTCATACCAATTCAGAATTGTTTTATTTTTATTGGTCACTTATTTTTTTATTTATTTTTTTTAGCGCAATTCGTATCAGTTGTTTTTTTATTGGTGATTAGCTTGAGCTTGAACTTTTGTTTTATTTATCTATCATTTTAAGAACTGTATGTTTGCTTATAGTAGATTTTTTTTTTTTTTGTATAAATAATAGCTTGAAAGGTGAATTTATGGATTAGATATTGGCGATTAGGTTGATTTTAAGTTTTTTTTTTGCACAATTGGTGTGACTTATTTTTTTTTTTATTGGTGATTAGATTGAATTTTATTTTGAGTTAACTTTTTCTATTAGAAATTCAAGATACTTTCAGAAGAATGTATAGAACCTATTAATTTTTTTTTAATATTTAATATTTACTCATTCTATGAAATCATAAAAAAATATATATATATTCTCGTATGGGTACTGATTGTAGTCTTGTGCTTTTACTGGTTACACCATTGATGGGATCATCAATTGTTAAACGTACAAATCTCGGGTAAATAAGCAATTGAAAATAGCATTACACATTTAAAACATAGCATCAATGTATAATAATAAATTCATGTCAAAGCATGCACAACTAAATCAAGACAAAAAATAATTAAAAAGAACAAATATTTAATGATAAGAGATAAGAGAGAGAGGAGATGAGATAGTGTGTTTAAAACGTCTAAGAGATAGGAGTATTAGAGTTAAGTCCAATTATAATAATCAGATCAGTATTTATGAGATGATTTAAACCATATTTTATGTTGGGATTATTTTGTCCGTTAGATGTGTTTATGTTTTGTCTCAAAATGATTTGGACATCTTTTTGTCTATTGGATTTAAACTTCGTTCTACTTTATTATATAGATATATATATTAAAAAAATTTAAAAATAAAAAATAAAACAAAAAAAAACAAAAAATAAAACAAAAAATTAAAAATTAAAATTTTAAATTAAAAAAATATTTTTTTTATTTTAACTAGGAGTGAAAATTCACGATGACGCGATTGGAACTCGACACGAATTTTATGATACGAACTTGATTATAACTCGACACGAATTTGAAAATGACTTAACACGCGAACAAGAAATATAAAAGACTCATAATTTTATGACTCAACACAAATCTGACACGACACGACTTGATTGTCACCCTTAATCTTAGCCAGCACAAAAAAAAATTTTAAAAAATTAATTATTATTATTTCATCCATCCAACTAAACACAAAGGAAGAAAAATATATTATTCCTACTTTTCATCCTTAAAAGATAGAAAATATATGTTTCTTATTTTTCATCTTTCCTATTTTTTATCTTTCTCACCAAACAGAGCATAACAGTTCTCTAGATAAAAGATCAAGAATATTTTGAAATGAAAGAATTACCCTAAATCCTTAATGCATAAGCAAAAGATTTTAATCCAATGTTATCAGAACCGGACCGGCCATCGAACCGACAAGAAGATTGGATTAATGATTTACTGGTTCAACTAGTGGATTAACGGGTCAAACCGGTCATATAATAAAAAAATAAAAAATATATATAATAATTATAAAAATAATAATTTAACTAAAAAAAATAAAATATATCTACAATACCTGTGCAAAATATACAACACCACCATTCTCAAATACAACACCTGTGCAAAATATCAGTCCCCTTCCACCAACTAGGCCAATATATGACTAGAAAAAAAAATATGTAGAGTCACCCACCATATTCGAAATTCCTGTAGTCCCGTTGGCAGTTTGTGTGTGTGTGAGAGTGAGAGAGACAGAGAGACTGACCGAGTGAGAGAGAGCTTCCAGCAGAGGAGGAGCATTCTCATCGAAGTGAGCAGAGGAATTTTTTTCGGCCTCCCTGAGTCCCTGGCTCTCGCTTATCTTCCTCGCAGTTTCCTGTGCATAGAGTTCCTCTTTTGCTTCTAGATCACCCTCCATCTGCCGAAGCTTTTCTTCGAAGACAACTTTCTTTGTAGTCCTCAAACTAGGACATGGCTTTCAACAAATAAAATTTTCTCAGCCTTAAGTTCTTCACAATATCTGTAGATATTGAATGCAGTGAGGCTTCCAATTTTTCCTTTTCAAACTTAAAATCATCGAGCTTGCTCTTTAAAGTCGAGACTTCATCTTGAAGAGGTGCTATTTTCTGCAACTGAACCTTCAAACTGGACGAACGCGATTGACTTGGGGCAAATGGCCCAAAAAATGATTTTTTTTTTTATATATCTCTCTCGAAATTCAAACAGTCCGGTTTTTTCAAACCGCCCGGTTCACGGGTTTGGTCAAAAATCGGCCGATTTAACGGTTCACGTGCGATTCGCTTCTTTGTATCCGTCCCAATTCACAGCCTAATCGGTTCAATCGGTCGATTGGACTCGATTTTAATAACACTGCTTTAATCACATGAAACACAAGTTTCCAAACTGAAAAACCAAAGAATTNAATTCAAACAGTCCGGTTTTTTCAAACCGCCCGGTTCACGGGTTTGGTCAAAAATCGTCCGATTTAACGGTTCACGTGCGATTCGCTTCTTTGTATGGGCCAACTACAGAACTGGACCCGTCCCAATTCACAGCCTAATCGGTTCAATCGGTCGATTGGACTCGATTTTAATAACACTGCTTTAATCACATGAAACACAAGTTTCCAAAGTGAACAACCAAAGAATTANAACACTGCTTTAATCACATGAAACACAAGTTTCCAAACTGAAAAACCAAAGAATTAAAAAAAAAATAGAAAAGCAAATAAACAAAAATTTCCTTGTAGTAAATTTTCAAGAGTAATGTTACGTAAATTTAAAAATTAGAATTGATAATCTCAATCATTGAATAGATAGTTGATCTCAATAAATACTGAGACTCACAGTAAAATCAATGGATGAAATTATCAATTCTACTTTTTAAATTCACGAAGCATTACTCAATTTTCAAAGGTCATATGTTCTCACCTCTTTAGGTGGCCCACAAGGTTCAAAGACTATTGTCCCCTTGCATCAACTGCTCCCTTATTAAGCATCCAATGGTACCGTTGTCATATAAAATTCCACAAATCAGAAGGCTTCTTGGACTCAACTATATTAAATTAGGCTAGGTCCTCTTTTAGTGTGTATATTAATTTTAATCCTATCAAATTTTTAATATAAAAGAAGATCCTTCGATTTTAAAAAAAAAATTGAATGTGATTTCCGTGTTGACACGAATGTCAAGGGATTAGTTAGTTACTGATTTATATTACCTATTTTGACCTCATCACATGATATTAACCTAAAATGTAGTTAATTTTTGTTTTTTTTTTGTATTTTTTATTGAGGTTTTTATAGTGTTGTCTATCATTTTGAAATTCAAACTTATAAACCAAGCAATTTAGACATTATGATGACATCTAATGATCTGTGTTTTAGTATATTTATCTAGCGATCTGTATTTCAGTGTACTTGTCTAACAATTATTATATACTTGTTATTTTTTATATTTTTTATTGTGCACNATAGAAAAGCAAATAAACAAAAATTTCCTTGTAGTAAATTTTCAAGAGTAATGTTACATAAACTTAAAAATTAGAATTGATAATCTCAATCATTGAATAGATAGTAGATCTAAATAAATACTGAGACCCACAATGAAATCAATGATCGAGATTATCAACTCTACTTTTTAAATTCACGTAGCATTATTCAATTTTCAAAGGTCATATGTTCCCACCTCTTTTGGTGGCCCACAAGGTTCAAAGACTATTGTCCCCTTGCATCAACTGCTCCCTTATTAAGCATCCAATGGTACCTTTGTCATATAAAATTCCACAAATCAGAAGGCTTCTTGGACTTTACTATATTAAATTAGGCTAGGTCCTCTTTTGGTGTGTATATTAATTTTAATCCTATCAAATTTTTAATATAAAAGAAGATCCTTCGATTTAAAAAAAAAATTGAATGTGATTTCCGTGTTGACACGAATGTCAAGAGATTAGTTAGTTACTAATTTATATTACCTATTTTGACCTCATCACATGATATTAACCTAAAATGAAGTTAATTTTTGTTTCTTTTTTTGTATTTTTTATTGAGGTTTTTATAGTATTGTCTATCATTTTGAAATTCAAACTTGTAAACCAAGCAATTTAGACATTATGATGACATCTAATGATCTGTGTTTTAGTATATTTATCTAGCGATTTGTATTTCAGTGTACTTGTCTAACAATTATTATATACTTGTTATTTTTTATATTTTTTATTGTGCACCTGTTATTTTTTGACTCGAAAGCATATCTATATATATTTTTATTTGCGTACCTATTTTTTTTTTAGTATACCTGTCTTAGGATTTGTGTTTATAGAAAAAAATATACATTATAATGATATAATTTTTTAGAATAAGTGTTTAGATTAGCTGATAATATTGTCAGTATTTTTTCAATTCTAAAAGGCGTTAATTATGTATATTGTTTTGACTTTTTAATAGGAATATAATCTAAAAGAAAATTATAGAGTGAATTTTGTTTTTAGAATTTTATTGGGTCCAGGAACCAACTTCCAAATCCCTCTTTTAACTGCAGCAAATAGAATTATGTCAATANTATATTTTTTATTGTGCATCTGTTATTTTTTGACTCGAAAGCATATCTATATATATTTTTATTTGCGTACCTATTTTTTTTTTAGTATACCTGTCTTAGGATTTGTGTTTATAGAAAAAAATATACATTATAATGATATAATTTTTTAAAATAAGTGTTTAAATTAGGTGATAATATTGTCGGTATTTTTTCAATTCTAAAAGGCGTTAATTATGTATATTGTTTTGACTTTTTAATAGGGATATAATTTAAAAGAAAATTATAGAGTGAATTTTGTTTTTAGAATTTTATTGGGTCTAGGAACCAACTTCCAAATCCCTCTTTTAACTACAGCAAATAGAATTATGTCAATATTTTTTTTTTTAAAGATCAAAATTTTCATTTTACACCTTTAATTTCTTTAGTCGGAAATAGTTGTTTGCCTCATTTGGCGATACAAACTTGTGAAAAAAATAGAGAAAAAAAAGTAAATTACACTATTGAAAACATGGTGGAGAGTGTAATATAAATATTTTTATTTATAAAAGAAAAAAACAAATTTTAAAAAAAATTTAGGGATAAAGTGTCATTTGTTCTTTAACGACCAAACAAGTTCCCGCCCCCGCGGCAAGCGAAGCTTCCAAAGCCTTTCTCCCCCCCCTTCTTCTCTCTCTCTCGCTGGCGTTGAACGTAGACTTTTCAAGTATTTATCTATACAAGAGCAGGTGATCGATTACGTAAGCGTGTTTTTTTTTGTTTATGATCCAGAGGTGATCAAACGATTCAGGTGGACTTGGTGGAGTCTTTTCAATTTTTTGTGTAGAAAGACCCATTTCGATCAAAACTCAGGCATTTCGACTCAGAAAAAAGATTAAAAGATGAAAGAGAATCAGAGAGAAACACTATCAATGGTGTTGTCTGTTTTGATTTTCGCAGCAACCTTTCAGGTCTGTTTCTCAGCTACCAAACAACTTCGTGGCAGCATAAAGATGCAAACCAAATCGCCTAAACGAGTTGGATCCTCCTTGGTTTTTCATGTTGAAGGAGATATTTATCCTAATGGGTGCGTGATGTTTAAGCTTTTGGGCTTATTTCAGGGTTTGGAAATGCATATTTCATTAATTTTTTTTTCTCTATTTATTATGTGTTTATGTGTTTGTTAAATGATTATATGTCTATGTGATTGCGATTTTGTGTTTGTTAAATGATTGGATTTGTCATGGATTTTGGGGGTTTTGCGTAGTTCATTCAATTCAGTTCTTAGAATTTTTTGGGTATTTTCTTACCCAATTTCTCAAATTTGGATTCTTTGCAATTACTTATAAAATTCATGATCCATTTGTTTGATGTAAAATTTGTCGTGTTTTAATTCACAGAAATACATTACAGCATGATTTTGTTGTTAAATTTGTTTCAGTTTCAATCATAGAAACCCATTATAGCATGGTTTTGTTGTTATACATGTCATATTTAAAAGAGAATGGACACTGTCCAAATGATTTGCCACATTTAATAGATTGATTGCACCAAACTTGACCTTTTCCTTGAGGAATTTAGCATCCAGTTGCAATCCTATCTAACCTTATGGATGATTATAAAAGCTTGATATATGCTTCGAAGGCAGAAAGTACTCAAATCAAACAGCTACGACTCCTCAATCCTATGTACTTTGGGCCATGGATATAATAAAACTAATTAAACCAATTCTAATTTCACTTGTTTTCTACATCATGGCCTTGCAATTGGACAGCCTGTATTAGGCTTCTCATTGTTATTTCAGGGTGAAAATTATTTCTATTTGACTTACTGGTAGATTTTCCTTCGGTAATCCCCTCCCCTTCTCTGAATTTTTACCCCCATTGCCCTATGATCCGCATTGGTTTTTTCATTAGCATTTATTTTATGTGATTTTTTGGCTAATTCACTAACCAAATACACTTAATGTGATTCCATTGTGCAATTTTTTTCTCTTTTTCTTTGAGCGAATTTCATGGAATCCTCATGGTATTTCTTTTCTGTCGATCTAAAATAGTGTGTTATTTCATTATGCAGATTTTTCTATACTTCCATTTACATAGGGAACCCGCCCAAGCTTTATTTTCTTGATATTGACACTGGCAGTGATCTCACTTGGGTCCAATGTGCAGCTGCACCTAGTGCCAAGTTACTCAAAGTAAATTTCCATTTTTTTCAATGGAGAGCAAAAAACCTTCCTATTTCCCATTCTTTTTCCTCAGCTCTTAAACTCTGTGCTGGTGTGCAGGCACCTCACACTCCCTACAAGCCCAACAACAATGCTGTGTTCTGCAAGGACCCTTTATGCGCATCTGTGAACCAACCATCCGGTTATCCATGCAAGTCCCCGAATGATCAATGCGACTATGAGGTTGAATATGCTGACTATGGTTCATCTCTTGGAGTGCTGGTCAGAGACAAGGTTCCCTTTAAATTCACAAATGGCTCTGTCTCCCAACCCATTCTGGCCTTTGGGTGGGTAACTTGACCTTTATCCTTTATTTGAATTTGACATTGTTTGAAATTTGATTTCAAGTTCCTTTCTTTTTCTGTTTTGGTCGTAATCAGATGTGAGAGGAAATGCCTGAAAAGTATGCCATGAATGTTTTCTTTAAGTACAGTTTGGTTAACATGATTTGGAGATTTTCTGAATTTAAAAGTAGAAACTGAGCAATTTTTCTCTTTTTTCCCTAAAAGGGAGGAAAGTACTTCCCAAATGGCTGTTTAACCATGCCGTGCTTGGAAAAAAGAAATCAAAATTTTGAAATGGCATGATCTTGAAGCAATATGTAGTGCCTTCTGCTTTTGTGAATTATCTAGTATGTATTTTGATTTTGTCATCTACAGGTGTGGATATGATCAAGCATTTTCTGGTCCATTTTCTCCTCCTTATGTTGATGGAGTCCTTGGCCTTGCCAATGGAAAATCAAGCATTGTGTCACAGCTGCGCAATCTTGGTATAACAAGGAATGTAATTGGGCATTGTTTCAGTGGACGAGGGGGAGGATTTCTTTTCATTGGAGACGATATCATCCCTTCAGGAACTGCCTGGATACCGATGTTGCCCAATTCCTTGTGAGTAAACACCCCTAAGGCACTAATCCATAACACTCAACTTTCTGCAGATCTCCTATAATGACACTTTGTTTCAGGAACCACTATTTGTCTGGACCGGTTGACCTTCTCTTTGATGGGAAAACTCTTGGTGCTAAGGGTCTTAACATAGTTTTCGACAGTGGGAGTACTTACACTTACCTCAATTCCCAAGCTTACCAAGCTACACTTTCTAGGGTGAGATGAAGAAAAATAAAAGACCATCCTCTGTTTTGACAAAAACTAATATTAGCATTGCTTCTTGTCTTTACAAAAACTCAATTTCCGTCTGTGTTTTCAGTTGAATAGCGGATTGGTGGGAAAACCAATAAGCAAAGTAGCAGACGGAAACCTCCCAGTTTGCTGGAAAGGTGCACATCCCTTCCGTTCTGTTGGTGACATTCGGAAATATTTTAGTACCTTGGAATTGAGCTTCACAAATGCAAAAAATGTTCGTTTTGTAATACAGCCTGAAGGTTATCTCATCCTCACTGTAAGCACAACTTTGAAACTATTTTCGATTTCTACCTAGGGATAAAGGATAAAGCTGTTATAAATTTAAAAGATGACAATTAACAAGCTCTTTCTTTTCAGTCTCCTGGCACTGTGTGCTTGGGAATTTTGAATAGCGCAGAAGCAAACTTGGGAAATTTGAACTTAATTGGAGGTAAGAAACAAAACAAGAACAAAACCTGATGAATGGAAATTTCATTATACAATATTAATTAAGCTTTGCTTACTATTTTATTACCCTTTTTGCTATTCACAGATATTTCTTTTCAAGACAAATTGATAATCTATGACAATGAGAGACGGATGATTGGATGGGCTCCTTCAAACTGTCAAAAGCCTCCCAAGTTTTGAGTAATTTTCCTTATCTTTTAAATGATCATGCTTAGAGCATCCCTAATTGGTGTTTTTTTTGGGTCCGAGTCGTGATTGGAGAATGCCGTTTCTCACCCTTGTGCAGCCACATTTTCTCACCCTTGTGCAGACACGCTATGCTTCTTATGAAGGCCCGTATGCTGATTTNTTTTGAGTAATTTTCCTTATCTTTTAAATGATCATGCTTAGAGCATCCCTAATTGGTTTTTTTTTTGGGTCCGAGTCGTGATTGGAGAATGTCGTTTCTCACCCTTGTGCAGACACGCTATGCTTCTTATGAAGGCCCGTATGCTGATTAGCAAATAAGAGCTTAAGGCTGAAACAGGGAAAAGAAGGAATAAAAATTGATGTAATCCACAAACAAACAAACCTATGCTTGTAACAAAATTCATGTATGACAATTCCCTTGATTCTGAGAGTTGCTGTAGATAAACCTCATGAATAAATTTTTTTTATTTTTTTATTTTTTAAATAAATTGGTTGCAATGATTATTGATTATACTTCAGAGTTAAAGAACAGCCAAGTGACATGAAACGTGAATCATGTGCTAACTGTTTGCATGACTACATTGTGATATTTTGAAATTTTTCACATATGGAACGCAAAATCTGTAGCAGATCCTGCAGAACAGTACACACAAAACCATGCGGTGCAGGTGGAGATGGTGGAGGTGGAGGTGGAGGTGGAAGTGGAAGTGGAAGCGGCAGTGGTTAACTGGTGGAGGGGGGTGGATGACCTGCATGTATATACTTGTCAAGGATAAATATGTAAACTTGTCATCTCGATTAGATCCATTAAACTATAAAAACTGAGAGGAAGTGGTTGTATTTTCAGAAAATTGAAGATTGTGGCAGAAATAGACTGCATATGGAAATCCAATATTCAAGCATGGCCATGTGGATTCTTGCTACAAATTGAAATTGAAGTACGAAAAGAACTTCTTGTTTGTTGGTTTTGCAAATTAGCTTCATAATTAATAAGAATGTTAGGAATACATTCAGTAATAAGGCATAGTTCAAAACAACTCTGAAGCGTGGTTCAATGGATAAGGTAGCTTTTGATAACTTACAAGTCTCAAGTTTAACACTTCGCATAATCCCTAAGGGCCAGTCACCCTTGTTCCTTAAGGGATATGTTCTAAATCTGTTTGGGCTATGGTAACAAGTATCTGAGCTCGAGGGAGGCCTAAAAAAAAAAAAGGCATAGTTCAAAACATATTGCAAAAAAGACAGGTTTGGCTCCTCTTCCATTTTATGGGAAAGAAGATTACATCTATTGATTGAATTTCAAAAACTTAAGTTGGTGTTTTTGAATCAATTGAATCTGCTAATGCACACAAATAGTTAGACTCTTTAATTATCAATAAAAATAAGAAAAAATACAAACAATAGATTTTAAGGTGCATCTCTCCTTCTTAGGCATCACCTGATCTCTTCTAGAGTTGTTATTCGAATCAAATCAAACTTGTTGAACTTGAGTATGATCATATTTAACTTGGTTATGTTGGCCGAGCCCTGATTGTCGAGTTTAGATTGCTTAAGCTTGGATTGGCATAAACTTGTGAGCATTGTTGTCAAAATTGAATTTAACTTCTTAACAAAATTTTTCAAAAATTAAATCCTATGATTTGATATTCACTCTTAAAGTAATCAATTTTTGCAAAAGAAAATCCAAAAAAATATNTTCAAAAATTAAATCCTATGATTTGATATTCACTCTTAAAGTAATCAATTTTTGCAAAAGAAAATCCAAAAATATATATATATATATAATCAAAACTATAAATTTAGATACTAGAATGAAAGAATTTTCTTGAAGAAGAATGGAAGTATTTTTATTTTAGCATAAAGTAAAATACTTTGAGTTGTTTATCTTTTGAAAAGGAATTATTGGTCCTATTTACATAAAAACTAATTATTCAAACCGTCAAAAGTTATACTTTATTTTGATTTGACTCATTTATAAAAGAAAAATATTATTTAGACATAATTTAGAGATTTAACTGAATAAAACCATTAGATTGAGAGTGGGCTCCATCTAATATTGAAACTTACAATTAAATTTGATAATTGTCTTGAATTAAGTCATGATTACGTTCTCAATTTAATTCTCCACAGCATTACTCTTTATAAAAAGAGATTAGAACTTGAAATTTGCTCGAAACATTTAAAGATCTAATCTTTTCTAATGACACATTCCTCCTTCAGCTATACTAAAGTTGAGAAGATAAATATAATATCATTATTCATTAGATATAACTAAGGTCTGCAACGAACCTCACATTCATTCATTCTTTTTTTTTTTTTTTTTGAGGGGGAGGGGAAGGTGGTTTGAATTCTTGATCACAAGAAGACAAATTCTTCACAAGATAAAGAGTACTATTAGACCAAAGACTTATTGAGTAATTATTATATTATATGAAAGGAGTGATTACTAAATTATGTGAGATATAATTGCTTACTTGTATATTTATATCTATATTGTGATAAAATGTCACTAAAAATAAAAATANAATTATTCAAACCGTCAAAAGTTATACTTTATTTTGATTTGACTCATTTATAAAAGAAAAATATTATTTAGACATAATTTAGAGATTTAACTGAATAAAACCATTAGATTGAGAGTGGGCTCCATCTAATATTGAAACTTACAATTAAATTTGATAATTGTCTTGAATTAAGTCATGATTACGTTCTCAATTTAATTCTCCACAGCATTACTCTTTATAAAAAGAGATTAGAACTTGAAATTTGCTCGAAACATTTAAAGATCTAATCTTTTCTAATGACACATTCCTCCTTCAGCTATACTAAAGTTGAGAAGATAAATATAATATCATTATTCAATAGATATAACTAAGGTCTGCAACGAACCTCACATTCATTCATTTTTTTTTTTTTTGAGGGGGAGGGGAAGGTGGTTTGAATCCTTGATCACAAGAAGACAAATTTTTCACAAAATAAAAGTACTATTAGACCAAAGACTTATTGAGTAATTATTATATTATATGAAAGGAGTGATTACTAAATTATGTGAGATATAATTGTTTACTTGTATATTTATATCTATATTGTGATAAAATGTCAATAAAAATAAAAAAAAATTTGATTGACCGTAATAACCTTAATAAAATAATTAAAACCCATAATACACTTTTTATAAACCACTAATTTTTCATGTTCTGGTTTGTTCACAAACATCTAACACACATATACNAATTTGATTGACCGTAATAACCTTAATAAAATAATTAAAACCCATAATACACTTTTTGAGTTGAAATAACAATATTAATGTTATATTATTTGTAATTGTGACTATTAAACTACTATTCTACACTAGTTTTAAATTATACAGTCAATATTATTGTTCATTCACTAACTATTATTGATATATAACTCTTACATGGTACCAACTCTAGGAAATAAATCTAACATTTAGTCATTGGATATAAACCACCAATTTTTCATGTTCTGGTTTGTTCACAAACATCTAACACACATATACGAAATGTACAATAATAAATGTATCAGTTATACATTATTAATATGTTAGAAGTTGAACAACTTTTAAATGAGTTGCCGCAAGATCCCTAGCGCTTATGCCTATTATTTAGTCACTCATATTCAATATGGGATACTCAAATTCATCGGATTACCGAGTCTTACTAAGAAAACAAACTTCAATAAAATCATAGTAAGAAATCAATTTTAGTAGCTTTGTAGTTACTCATGTATGTACATGATTTAAAAAAAAAAAGTAAAAGATCTAAATAATACAATCATATATTACCTTTAATAGAATTATAAGATGTAGTCATGCTTATTTGATTCTTCTAGTGAGGTTACTATAACTCATTATGGTTCACGTGCAATACACGTGCACACTAACTAGTATAATAAAGTATAAGAGAATTTGAATCTCAACAGATAAAAAAATAATTTTTATTTTTTGCAGTCTAAATTTATCCAAATTTATTGATATTTTAATAAATTTGAGATTATTGATATTTTAATAGGTCTAAGTGTAAAATGAACCTGGTGAGATCATCATCTCCAAGTGAATGCTCTCATTGAGAGTTGAACTTAAGACCTCCCGAAAATAGTGTAATGTGCTCTCGTTGAGAGTTAAACTCAAGACCTCCTACTGATGAAATTATTGATATAAGATAGTTTTTATTTACATAATTATTTAATTATGAGTTGTATACACATATTGATATTGTCAGTTGAATCATGTTTTCAAAGAAAATTCTAAGATAGCAATTGATTTATCTAAATTTTGTTTGTTATACTAATTATTTTGATCTGAGATTCACTGTCTGGTCGTAACTGCATGTAATATGTTCTTGATAGCAGTGATGCTGAATTTGTGGTTGAATGTTGAAATTGAAAGTTTGGTGTAATGAAAGTCATATCCCTCGATGTCAGAAAGTGTTATTTTATTTGATATTAGGGGTAACTCGTGTCTCAAGACACAATAAAAATTTAAGAAAGATGTTGGTGGCTATTGAATTAGTTTATTTAAGAACGTCAAATAAGTTTATTGAAATTTACGTTGCTTTATATTATAAATACCTTATAATTAATAATTTATTTTTTTTTGGCTACCATGTACCTTCAAGTATGGACAAATTAGTAATAGCATTTTAAGGTATGATGATAAAATATATAAATTGTGTATATATTCAAATTTTTTAAGTTATATTTTTAGAGATAATTTTGTCCATTTTTTTTATATATTCAACGACTTTAAATATTTATTATTTTCATTATGTGCACCATTTTTTTTTTCTTGCTAATGTTAATTTTTTTTGTTATACAATGTCTTTAAATACTAATAATAACTAATTATTTTAATATTATATAATAACAATAATAACATGATATTACAGTTAATGCAATATATTTTCTCCCAAAAGAGTAAATAAGTAACTTTTCCACATCCCATCATGTGGTAATATAACATGCATTCCGCGTAACCTGGGGCTAGGAAACTTCCAAGAACCTTAATAAACCCCTCTCTCCTCTTTTCTCTCTCCNGTAAATAAGTAACTTTTCCACATCCCATCATGTGGTAATATAACATGCATTCCGCGTTGGGGCTAGGAAACTTCCAAGAACCTTAATAAACCCCTCTCTCCTCTTTTCTCTCTCCCTCTCCCTCTCCCTCTCCCTCTCCGTCTACGATTCACTTGTGCACACAAGGAGTCTGCCACGTATGTACTACTAGAAACTATATTCAGACAATCCAGTGGACTTGTAGACGTTTACAAATCCAACTAAATTGTGTTTTTTGCCGCTTAGAGCACCTTTGCCTTTTTTGACCCCTTTTTGCTTCTGATCGAAACGAAACAACACAAAATATTCCGTCACCATGCGTGAAAAGTTGAAGTTAACTGTACCATTCTGGGTGGTACTATACCCTTTGGTGTTGTGTGCGACACTGCAAAGCTGTTCCTCAGCTTCCAATCCGCCTCAGAGGATCAAGAAACAATCCAAATCAACGGCCACCGAGGATCGATTTGGATCCTCTATGGTCTTCCCTGTCACTGGGAATGTCTATCCTAAAGGGTATATGTCATTTTATTTGTGGGTTTTCTTTAGATGTGGTCTTGATGGGTTTTCTCTTATCTGTGGGTATATTTGTATACATGCATTGTTTTGGTGTTTGATTAGCCTATGGTTATGGGGTTTGCGTGCTCTGTTCGATTGTGGGTTTCTTGGGAGATTTTGGGTTTTTATGAATTTTCTGTTTGTTTACTGGGAAGATTCTTGGTATGTTATTGGATTATGTCGACTTTCCTTTAATTACCTGAAATTTATTTATGGGAGGCTTCTTCCCTTTTTCATGTGACCTTGATTACTAGTTATTCCTGGGGAATTTTCATAACCTTTTTTGTTTCTTTTGAAATTTTCTGTATAAATGGTCTACTTAATATTTCTTTTTTTCCTCAAACCATACATTCTAATTCTCTGATCACCTTTTTTCCAACTATTATTTTGTGAGTCTCCCTCTCTCTCTCTGTTTTTTTTTGGGGGGTTGGTGTGTGTTCGTGTGTAGAAGCATTTGAGATACGTATTACCTTGATTCCTCCTAGCTATTGCTCAGTAAGAGAAATGCTATGCTTCCCAAATGCTTTGCACCATACATTAGATGAAAAGGCTAATTTTTTGGGCCCCACGAGATAATATGTGTGGTGCAGAAGCATTTGGGATATGTTTTGAGAAGCATACCATTGCTCATTCAGTAAATCCTTTTTTCCTTGAAAAGTTTCTCATAGATCCAGTTGTGCCCTGAAGTTCTCTTACCTTTTAGAACAAATAGAGTATTTTCTTGCGACCCATTTCTTAGAATCGATCAGGAAATGAGGTATAGGGAGGAAAACCCTATAGACAACAGTTGTGAAGTGAAAAAAATTGGGACAACTGTAAGATTTACAATTGTAGTTCTTTAGCAAATGGAATGTAATTGTAAGGGAATTTTCAAACCTTAGAGGGCAGTTGCCCATCCTGCCTTTTAATGTATCATCATTTGCTCTCTTTTGTACATCTTCCCGCAGCTTTTTTGGCATTCTGCATCAGTATGTCAATTGCTACTTGGGCTCTAACTGCTATAATAAATATCTTTAGTACCATTTACATTTTCTTTTTCCTATAATATCTCCAAATTTTATTTCTGTTCCTTCCCTTTTCAGTTATGACCAAAATTCATGGTATTTGAGCGGAATCCATTTTGTGTCCTGTGTCATAAAGTTGGTTGTTCAATGTTCTTTCATTATGCAGGTACTATCAAGTGACACTTAACATAGGCCACCCATCCAAACCTTACTTTCTTGATATGGACACTGGCAGTGACCTCACCTGGCTTCAGTGTGATGCACCTTGTACCAAATGCACTCCGGTAATTGTCAATTCTTCATTTTTTTTCCATACATGCAAAATCACCCTAAAACTACTGCCCATAGTCCATAACCTCTGTGTGTTTGTGTGTGCAGACCCCTCACACTCTTTACAAGCCAAACAAGAACGTTGTCACATGTAAGGATCCCCTCTGTGGTTCTCTTAACTGGTCTGGTAGTCACCCTTGCGAAACCCCTGACGAGCAATGTGACTACGAGGTCCAGTATGCTGATCATGGTTCATCTTTGGGTGTCTTGGTCAAAGACTCATTTCCTTTAAGATTCATCAATGGTAGTACTGTTGGTCCCCGCCTAACATTCGGGTTGGTTGCTTGCCTTTCACTCTTGGCCTAATTAGTTTTTCCATTTATTTTTTATTTTAGCTAGCTCGAGTTAACAAAAGGGAATGTTTCATATGTGTTTTTTCTATACCCTCTCCCCTCAAAAAAAAAAACAAAAAATCTCATACACACTCACAAAAAGGGTATCTAAGAGCATAACAAATTTGTGTTGCGGGCTCTTGCAAGTGTAGAGATTTTTCTGAGTATATGCCCCTGCTTTCACAATCCCCTTTGTCTTTGACTAAATGTGTCATGTTTTTTATCATCTTTTATGCAGATGCGGTTACAATCAAGAATTTCCAGATACAATTCGTCCACCTTTCACAGATGGAGTCCTTGGCCTTGGCAGTGGCAAATCAAGCATTGTATCACAATTGCAAAACCTTGGACTGACACAAAATGTGGTGGGTCATTGTTTAAGTGTGCAAGGAGGGGGGTTTCTTTTCTTTGGAGATGATCTTGTCCCTTCTTCAGGTTCAGGGATCATCTGGACACCTATGTTGCACAATCCACCAGAGTAAGCACTGTGAAGTTATATTTCATCCGATTTTTAACCTGTTTCCTACATGAAAATATAAATCTTACCAAGTTTACCGTAAACTTTCCTTATTATTGCAGAGAACAACATTCTTTGGGACCAGCAGAACTACTTTTTGACGGGCGGACTACCGGAGTTAAGGGTCTCAAAATAGTATTCGACACTGGAAGTACCTACAGTTACTTCAATTTGCAAGCTTACAAAGCTCTAGTTTCTTTGGTGAGATAAAAACTAGACCATTTTTCAAGAATTACCTGTTTGCATGTAGGAACTAACCATTAATTTTTTTTCCAGATAATGAAGGATTTAAATGGCAAGCAGTTAAAGGAGACAGCTGAAGATAGAAGCCTCCCACTATGCTGGAAAGGCAGGAAACCTTTCAAATCCATTCGAGATGTCAAGAATTACTTCAGGCCGATAGAACTGTTCTTTATGAATGACAAGAATGTTCAGTTCCAATTGCAACCCAAAGCATATCTCATTGTGACGGTGAGCACCTTGCTTGCCTATTTTTTCCCCTGCTGTTAGAGGATCCAGAGACAGACAAAACACACTTCACGTGTGTTCTTCTTTCAGGAACACGGCAATGTGTGCTTGGGCATCTTGAATGGCACTGAAGTTGGCCTCGGAAATGTCAACATAATCGGAGGTATAAGACTCCGAGGTGACTAATTATTACAAGGGAAAGTTCTTTGTAACATTCTTCATTAGTTCTTAGATATGCTAATTATCTTGTTTACTTGGTATTGACAGACATTTCTATGCAAGATAAAATGGTGATTTATGACAACGAGAATCAATGGATTGGATGGGTTACTGCAAACTGCGACAGGCTCCCTAAGTTCTGACCTATTCTATTCTCTCGTTATATCTTGATTTTGCACAGAATTATATTGAGGGCATTCTCACCTGTATTTTTTCTTGTTTATAAACAGCTTGGACCAGACATGTGATGAAGGTTTCTCTCAACCGTATGCAGATAATTTGGGTATTTTAGGACATTCCACTGCAAATTTTGGATCTGTGAGGAGTAAATAAGCTGGCCCGCAAATAGCGCAATGGGACTTCAGGCGAAAGTAGCTCTCATATAACTGTTCACTTGTAGGAATTTTACAAGGTCTTTGTTCTCCTGCTCTAGAATATATAAACAGTAGAAAATGTACATCGGTACGATTTAAGTAGGAGAATAGGCAATACATAAGTTTGTTACAGCTGAAACTCAATGTGACAATGTTTTTTGATCTGTGGCTCTGTTGAACGTTAGTGATCCAGGTGGATGTCAACGATAATAGGCAATTTAGTTTTGTGCAAAGATTAACTCGGAATGGCTGTGGTTAAGATTTGCTTGAATGTACATAAATACATTGCACCTGCATAATCCCTGCGACATGCACAAACATATGGAAAACATTAGAAGGAATTACATTTAGAAGTCATTTGGTATATACCAACTATATGTTATACAAGATGGTCTGATAATTGAAGAAACCATGGGTATTTACTTACCTAAAATGTCAAAAACCCAACAAAGAATGTTATAAGACATGATTTGAGCACTGCATATTGTAAACGAGCCAAAATAAGTCAATGTCCACATAAATCAACAATCACCCTTAAGTTTATTTCAAGTAGTAATGATAGGTAATTCAAATTTGGTTGGAATATCCAATTTTGTCAACAAGAGCAAAATCGTAATAGGCCGATCTCTTCTCACTTTTTTTTTCTTGTTATATACCTACACACGAGCACCATATGTGCACAAACCTATAGTATATTATTAAGGGAAAGGTGGATTGTGATGTCCACCCATAACTTCCTCTTCCATTATATTTAACTGTCTTCTCAATCGATATTTCTTTTATCATTTATACATATTTCTAAATGACCACTTACAACCACCTATAATTTTCTCTTTAATCTTATTTAAGCACTTAAATTTTCTATCCAATGATATTTAACCATTGGGATTTATTCACTTCAATCTCTTCCCTCTTCTACGTCTTTCTTTTTGTCTATCTGGGTACTGTACGTACACGATCCCTAATATATACACACACATTATGCACCCTCATAGATAACTGCATTAGCTGCCACTCAGACTCTCATTCGTGAGAATGAGAAATGCATGGCATTAAAAAAGCTTCATTCGTATCAAAGAATAATCAACAAAGGAAGTAACTTCCGTCATCAGAGAAATGCGTGTGTGTGTCAGTCACCTTTGCATAGCAAATCTTTGTTATGGCCTCAACGTGAAGGCTTTGCAACTCTTCAAGAGTAGTGATATCCAAGCCAGCAATATCATCACCCTGAAATGAAGGAAAAGCTTGCTCGTAATTTTTATTGATGTGCTTGTTTCCTGCTCACAGAGTTCATTGTAATTGAGGATTATGATAAAACATACATCTCTTGGTGATTCACAGGCAACAATATGAGGCTTTAAATGGACAAGGACAGTTCGAGACATGGAAATGTTCATAACATGTGAAATAGTCAAATGCATGAAGCACAGCTTCGGAAGATTAAGCACATAGATAATAGGCTCAAAACAGGTAGAAACATCCATAGCCATTGGATTTGGAAATTTGATTTATGGGATTTGTGACTAAACTGAAGAGCATATTGAGATGTTCAATGCTATGTTAATGGTTTAATTCTTAGTTAAATTCTTTTTACAGTGAATAAATGTAAGTTGAAATAGGAGAATCGAAAATCTTCTGCAGTATTAAGGGACTTCAAGTATTTTATCAAAACTGAGTGAATGAAGATAATTATAATAGATGGAGGAAAATAGAGAAATAAAAATGCAAGACGGACATGATCACAAACTACTAAAGCTAACTCTAAAGCTGTTATGAACATAGAAATACGATCTACAAAACTGATTATAGAATCAAAACCCAAAACAAAAGTCAATCGAAGCCACCAGATCTAGATAAACTAAATATCGGTAAGAACTTCAGTAACATAAACAAAGGAACCTAGAGTGCTCCCTCCTACAAACAGTGTGGCCAGGAGCTCAGTGACACTACTGCGGCATGCAACTCGCCATAATTGCAAGAACATTACCCACAATAATCACATGCTTCAACTTTGTAGTAACTTGCTAGTGAAGTAAATTATCAAATTTTGCATATAACACCATACCTAGAACTGTGTTCATGTTTTTCTTATACCCAAAGAAATTGTTAACTGGTCTGAAGTCCACAGCCTTAGTCGTGGCTTCCAACAAGAACGCATGCAGTCAGTTGTGTTCTCCAATATATATATCACCGTATACAGGAAAGACGCAGTGGCATCTTCTCTCCAACTTGACCAATTTAACTAGGCAAAGTATATAAAATTAAGTATGGGTTCTAAAACCGTAGTTAATCAAGCAATGGCCACTGCATTGGCATGGATGCATCCAACATCCACATATGAACACGTGAAACAGATGCACAACATGTCACAAAATTAGCCAATTTAACAAAATAGGTAATAATAACCTCAAACACGAGTATTTAGTATGATGTCCACACGAACACCACAAATTATTCATGTTGGCTAGCTTAAAATCCAATACTAGTGGGTCTGATTCAGCACAAAAGACTAGATCTAAACCCACAAAAATTGTTGTAGTTGTTGGAATAACTCGAGCACAACTCAAGAACTGTGCAAATGTGTACACCCAATATTCTATGAATTTCAGGTCACACCATGGGACACAAATTAGCAGACCAATGAAACAATTGACAAATATCTAACAGATTGTCAACCTATAAGACAGGATTGCATTATATTCAATGTAAAAAAATCGAAAATGCAACGATCAGGCTCAACTTGCTGGAAAAGACTGTCCTGGAAAGAGCATACCTTTAATCTCGAAATGAAACTCTCCAGTTCTTCGCACCTTTTCTTTTCTTTATGAAACAGCTCTTTTAATTCTTCCAATGTACTTGCCTCATCCATGTTGTCAATGATCTCATCATTACTAATTATTTTATTCAGGTATCCATTAGATGAAGAAAATCCATTTTTAACTCTTGTTTGCAAAATGTTAGAAGCATGAACCCCTTCAGACAAGGCGTCCTCAGAATTAGGAACAGATTTCTGCAACTTCGCAACTAATACCCACATATTTGCAAGCTCGTTTTCCAAATCTTCTTCGCGTTGCTTTGCTTCATCAATTCTTTTTCGTAGCTCACCTGCAACCTGATCTCTCTCAGTCAATGCAGCAACCAAAGAAGCTTCTCTTTGGTATATTCCGTTAAGCTCTTGCTCCAATTCCTCTATCAACACACCATCCGCTGGTTTTCTCAAATGTGCATCAGGTCGAGACCCATGATGTCCATTATGATTCAGCTCAAATGAAATGGACCTTTGGCAGCAGTTAGTTTTACAACAAGCCTCTTTTACAGCATCCAAGTCAGCAGTCAGTTTGGTGTTTTGGTAGGAAAGCTTTGTTACTTCTTCAGCCAAGTTCCGGAGCTCAACTGCTGCAGCCGCAGCCAACTCTTTTGCATATAAAGCTTCCTCAGCCAGTTTTTGGTTGTGAATTTCAAGCCCGTCCTTCTCTTCAGCCAGTTTCACCTTCTCTTGCTTTAATATCTCTATCTCAGTGGCCTAAGTCAAGAGGAGCAAAACATAAACAAACTTTAACTTCATTTAACTAAAATGAATGTTTCACTTCGATTCATATTGATGACAAGATGATGCTTAAGAGAACAATACCATCATATGTATTGATGTTAGAAAGACCCAAAATACTGAGGCTAAAAAAAAATAACCTGCATAAGAAGCTGGGAATTCCAAAAGGCATCACTACTGGATTCTTTAGATTCCTCTGGGGAGAATATTCTATTCAAGCTCATAACGCTAGTTGGTGTATGTTCATCAAGAGACACTTCTCTATATGGATTAACCCCATCCATCCTTTCATTTTTCATACCCAAAGATTGCGTAGAGCAAGTCCTTAATGCGATAACTTCATTGTCCGCATATTGTTTTGGATCCCTTGCATTTTTATCGGATACTAAAGAATCGAGTTGTTGCCTTAATAGAAGAATGGTTTCTTGCATCTCAGCATTGTCTGATATCTTAGAACAATAACAAAACTCAGTCAGAAAATAACATACATATTAGTAAATTATTTTTCTACCCCCTTGTGGTATAAGCCAATGACATTTTACCCTTCTATAGTTCGAAAACATTCACTTCACCTCCTTATGGTTTTGGACTAAAGTTTCACTATCAGAATTTACATTAACTTCAAGTATCACAGGTCAAAAGCAAAAAATTTCACTGAAATGACATGTCAAAATGACTTTTACACCCATAAATATATATCTCCTTTTTTCTCTCGATAATGAAACTATCTCTTCCTCTCTCTTCTAAGTACATTTGGTAAATTTACTAGGGAGGAAAAGCACTAAAAAATTAAGAATGCTAAAGGATTTATAGTCTATTTATGATTGATTATTAGCTCTGTTGGTTTTGCACTTTATTTCTGAACCTTAAGGGGATGAAGTTTAGGTTTTAAAAATAGATGGTCGTAAAGTGCCATTGGCTTTAAACACAAGGAGTAAAAAGCTATTTACCCTGTACAAATTGAAAAGAGATGATGAATTGTTGAGTTTTACCTTCATTTGTAGTTGCTCCTGCAGTATCCTATTGTCTGCTGATTTAATCTTGCTCACCAGGGCATGACATGATCAAGTTAATACACATATTCACCATTGATATTTTTCAAAAAAAAAAAAAAATCCTCTCGATGAAAGGTGAACAGAACTGGCCATACCTCAAGCTCAAAAGTTTTTTGATTAAGTTGGGTGGCAAGCTTGGAGAGAGCCTAGATAAATGTATATAAAGCAGGTGAAATTTAGTACTAAGAAAAACAATCAGGGTACAAAGATGAGAGACATGAAGATGGAGTAGATAAAAGTTATGCTGAAGTAAGCCTCTCCAACTTTATGCAAATCCTTATGTTTCAATTCCCAAACTAGGACAGCGAGTCAGCCTAATTAGCTTGGTTCTCTATAAATGTTGATGACATCAACCAAGCCTACAACTTGAGCTGCAAAAGAACAGAGCTGAACCAAGAACCAACTCGAGCTCATACTGGCTGATTTTTAAGGAGAGCTCAAGCTTGAGACACGGAAAAATACCTATGTTCAAACTCGGCTAGCAGTTGCTCATTGGGCTCGCGTTCATGAGATTCCTTGGAACAAATGTAATCTGAGACATCCTCATGTCTACGAGCTCATTTACCCATTATTCATGGTTTCTTCATTAAAGATTCAACTCTAAGTTTCAAAAGTCAATATAAGTCTGCAAAGACACACTTTAACAAGTACAAAACATACAGACAAGATAGTGGTCCATCTAAATTGTGTGCGACATTCAATTTGTAACACGTAAGCATGTATTATAACAAAAATCATGAAACATGCAATTACACCATGTTCACAAGCTGGACAAAGCCGAGCTTGGACCTGCTCCTGCTCGGCTCATTTGACTGTAGAGCCTGCGTACCAGTCTTGATCTTAAAGTTGGCTGGTGACTCTATACACAAGCTTGAATGAGCCACAAAGGAGCCGAAGCCAAGCTGTTCACAAATAGCTGGGTTTGGATTCCAACAATACCATCAATACTTGACCAAACTCAATTATAAGACTTGCAAAACAGAGCTATAACGAGCTCATTTAACATGCTAATTTATAGAACTAGGATAAGGCTTCCATACAGTAAAGCCAATTTGCTCCTTCTCATTGCTGTTGACACCCAAAACGGTAAAATTATACATTAATCTATCCACATTTTTTGAGTTTGCTAATCTTGAAGAACCTCAAAGTTAGAAAACCAGGAAAAAAAAAAAAGAAAGAGAAAATAGAAAGGGGAAGAAGAAAAACAGGAGGTAATGGATTTCAACCTTCAATCTCTCTGAAGAAACTAATGTAGTTGATGAGCCCAAAACAATCCAACAAATATGATAATTAGTAACAAACAAAACCCAGACTTTCATATTACTTAAGAACTTACATCTTGCAGAAGAGTCTATATATTCATGATGTACTGGTCAACACTACATGTTATTATCATTCTGATAAGAAGAAAAAGGCAAGCATAATGGCGGTCAAAAAAAAGCAGTGCTCAGGGTCCCCTGACAGTTATGTAGTTGTGTTCCCACTAAACTAGAATGAATATTTCAAACCTAGGTGATTTGGTTTGAAATATTAAGATCTGATCAAATTTGGAGATATTTCAATTCTAAATGCTACCAGATGCAGTACACAGCTTTTCCAAGGCTGATTCTCTATTGTCACGAAGTTACGTCAATATAACCAGTTAGCAACAACTATTACGCCAATTATGCGGATAGGATGTTACAAGAAGTGCCAATAAGTGGAACATGGAGGCTTATTTTAAAATCAAAAGAAGATATAATTTCAGAAAGAAAACAAATTTAAAAGAGGGAAGTTCGCAGAGAAATATAAGTATTTATTAGATACCTCTTTAACTAAATCTAAAAGTTCGATTGCAAAGCATATTTTAGATAGAGATTCCAGGAAGTTAGAGAAGATCACCAAACTCAAAAGACTGACTAGACCAGTACAGATTAGTTGGATGCCAAAATGTAAGGTCCTTTGGCTCATTAAAGGCAAAAAACATGCAGTAGTCTTCCAGTAGCCAACCAATTTGAGGAAAAGAGATGACAGTTTTGGAAGTCACAGGAGGATGAGGAGGTTGTTGGGCGACATACGATATACAGGAGCCCTAGGTCATGTTTAATAGACTAGCCTTTTAATCATGGTCCACTTTAAAAGATATTTAGCTCTAAATTCTTCAAGAATGATTTCCTTTAAGAGGGGGATTTAAGAGTTCCTCCAAAATGCAAAAGTATCAACAGTAAACACCACAAAGGCAAGGAGTGAGAACATCAGCTATTTATTATGCGCACATAGTTATATATATAATCAATGAAAATAAGAAGACTGCATATATGATATGACAATATAAAGAGGAATGCAAACAACAAAAGAATTTAAATATGAACTCATATAAATATCCAAAAGAGTCGGAATAAAATCCCTTTTTGCGCTATCTCCCCTCTATATGACGTTTTTGTTACTTTGGTGATGATTGGTTTTTCCTGCATTTAGATCTTTGAAAATTAATTAATATAAGCTTAAAATAACCGTCCCAATAATAACCAAAAGAGATTGAGGCTCTGCCTTTATGACTGCTACTTCACCAATTGCAGGTCTTCTTGCTTATATGCTCACTCCAGTGTGCATAAACATTTACTGAGAGATCTATATGGTCTATAAAAATAATTAGCTTCTTGTCTTTATTAGTTATATATTGTTAGAGCATCCAACTCAAAACTAATTGGCAATCCATGAAGAAGCCCTCTAAGCATATAAACTAATGTTGAGTGGTTTTAATCATTTAATGTGGGATATGAGTTTTCTTTACACCCTCAAGCGTGATAACCAAGCTCGCATGGGAGCTAACAAACAAATAGACTGATAGAAATAGCGATAGAATCCAAAGAGATCTATCACAATCTAGTCTGGATAAGTATAGATGATAAGCATGAGTAATATTAATATTTATTGTCTGTATTTTTCACCCTATGACATACATACCGGAAAAATTCAAATGGGTAAGGGACTTGGCCCAATGGCCACCCAAAGCCCAGCTATAATACCATCTTAGAGCATCCAACCCAAAACCAATTGGCAATGAGGAGACAGGCCCCTTAAGCATATAAATCAATCTTGGGTGGTCCTAATCATTCAATGTAGGATACAAGCTCTCTTTACATATATAGGTTCACTAACCAGTTTTTGAGCTTCGTCTAAAATATCAGTTATAACTATATCCATCTCAGTTTGCTAAGATTACCTGAGACATCTCAATGCTATTTGATGTTTGTGGAGTTATCTCCACTGATCCAATCATACGTTGCTCTAGGACACGCATCTGATGCTTTTTTTCTGTGATCTCGTCCTTCAATTTCTGCATTTGGTCCTATATCAAAAGGGAAACCACAGTTATCACTTAAGATTTCACATTCTTGTGCCCCAAAAAAGTTACAATCTGTTAGGATGAAGAATTTTGTAGACTAAGCTAACCTGAAGACGTGAGTCTTCAGGGTTGCTAGCTGCTTGCTCTGAAATTCTTTTTAGAGAACTCGTACTGAGTGCTACTTCTCCAGCTAACATTTTCACTTGCTCGCAAAGAAGATCCATTTGATCAGTAATAGTGGTCCCAGTCTGCAAGAAATCGTTCGTCACGCTAGGAAACTTAGAATGAAGTCAACATGAAAGCACAACTATAATGCCTAATCTTTCAAGAGGCTGGAGTTGTTTGCCTGAGAAGAGTTTCAAGTTCTTCTACATGAAAAAATGGGTTTCATGAAGTGCATGAGCGAAGGAAAAGGGAGAGGGGAGATGGGACATCTTATATTTTTAACTTCGGAAAAATCAAAGGACAATCTGGTAGTTGACTCAATGACTTGGAATAATTTATCAATATAAAACCTGTAAATTGCAGGATAGTCAATATTCAGCAGCTCAAAAAGTTTTGATGGCATTATATCACTGTATAGTTTTTCTTTTTCCAACACTACTATTATGTTTCACATGACCTGATAGTGCACAAAGGACATATATTTCCACAAAAATTAATTTCCTTTACTGGGCATCCTAATATTGGCCACACTTTACAGCACACACTACCTCCATATAATCTCGTGGTCACAACATGTTACCTTACTCTTCCCCATATATAATCGGTAACAAATGGCAAAGTGGAGGTTTTTCAATTTGTTGGAGTTATAGCAGCCTAAGTTATTAGGAATTATTAGAGTTTTTTTCCTTTTTACTTTTTTATCCATATTGTAACTTTTATTGGTTATATATACGGGGGATCTACACTTAGTTTATATCCCTTTTAACTCACATATTTCTCTAGTTGGTATCAGAGTCAAAACCCTAGCCCCTACTGCTAACCCTAACCCTAGCCTCCTATACCTTGTTACCACAGCCCAGCAACAACCTATGCCGCCACCAGCAACCAGCAACAGCCGCTGCCCGGCAATCCCAGCCACACCCACCGACAGCAGCCACAGCAACCAGTAACCACCTGTGCCGCCACCAGCGACCAGTTAACTCCACCAACACCATCAAAGAAACCACCCAGCAAAGAACAATTATCCAGCCCAGCCACACAAAACCACCAAAACTCAAACCAGCAGCACACCCAAGCTACAGCCACGCAACCCACTGCTCAGCCACGCAACCCGCTGCTCAGCCACCCCACTTCTCAGTCACCCCACTGCCTAACCAAACCCAGCAAACTCAAGCACAGACAAAACCCACAAGCAAAACCCACCGACATCCCACATATATCAAAACCCACTGACAAACCTGGCCAACCAAAACCCAGTCAACCCAGCATAACAGTCCAGTCCAGAACAAAACCCAGGAAGCCAGTAACCCGAACCAGCGAACCAGTAAACATAATTGGGCACCGTACCCTGATTATTTGGGAACTTTCTGGACCTTCTTTATTTGTCGCTACTGTTCGACTGGAGGTATATTGTTCTCCCTTATTTTATCCATCTATTTATCTTAAGAGTTGTTTTTCTGTCACGAGTGCCCACGTATTGTTATTGTTATGGCTACTACTGTTGGGACCTCTAATGTTAGTACTTCCACCTGGAATGTACCTTCTGGTTCTAGTCAATGTGATTATTGTGGCCAATCAGGACATCTCAGGGCTACTTGCTAGAAGTTCTATCCGGAACTTAAGCCACCCCCTCACAACCATACAACTGCTATTGTTGAGATACCACCACTTACTACCGCTGCTCCTGTTGCTGCTCCTCTTTGGCAGAGTGCTATGGATGCTATCACTTCCCGATTGAATATACTTATATCCGCCCTGACTTCTCAGGGTCTGATTGCTGCTATACCTTGTGCCTCTCATGCTTGCACCAGTCCGTCTCCTCTTTGTATGTTAGACTCGGGTACGAATGGTCATATGACAGGAGAGGCCCATCACTTCACTTTTGACGAACAATTACATACACAGGTTCAGCTAACAAATAGAATACATGCCCCTATTGTTAGTAGGGGTACAATACGCCTCCCAGATAGTTTTACATTACATTCATTTTTTTATGCGCCAAAACTGGCCATGAATCTATTATCCGTACGTCAGTTAGCCAGAGATTTTCACTGTGCAGTTTTGTTTTTATCTGATTCATGTTATTTGCAAGACCTGAGTATCAGGAGGATTATTATCAGGAGATATGAGAGAAATGGATTGTATTATCTAGGCGATCCACCTCCAATTTCACCAGTTCCTCCACCTCCATCATCTGCACCTGTTGTCTTTATCTATTCCTAACTTACATGCTAATATTTTGCCTAATACTTGTTGTTATGATTTTTCATCACAAACTGTTCAGTTGTGACATGACCATTTTAGGCATACAAAGTTTAAATATTTATGTATGTTATTTCTTGCTTTGAGCAATACTTGTGTTGGTGGTAAACTTGAATGTGTTACATGTTCTCTATCAAAACATATTCGAACCAATTATATTCCTCGCATGCACCAGTCACCCAAGCCATTTGACCTAATACAGTCTGATATTTGGGGACCCTCTCATGTTACTGCTCTGTCAGATACTCGATACTGTGTAACATTTATAGATGACCATACCCGTTGTACTTGGGCTACCTTTTGCATAGGAAGTCTAATGTACTCCCTGTCATCACTCAGTTTCTCCAGATGATTAAGACACAATTTGATGTCATCGTTCGTGCTCTTTGTTCGGATAATGTCAAAGAATATGTGTTTGATGCCTTAGTGTCTCACCTTTCTTCTCAGGATATCCTTCAGCAGCTCACTTGTCCATATACTCCTGAGCAAAATGGAATTGCTAAAAGAAAAAATAAGAGTCTAATAGAAATGGTACGTTATATGCTTAGAGGTATGGGGGTACCAAAATCTTATTGGTATTTTGTAGTTTTGACTTTTACCTTTCGGTGTAATTGTACACCGAGTTATGTACTTCAACATAGGGCTCCCTTATAGGTCTTATTCCCTGAGCGAACACTTTTTTCGGTCCCCCCTCGTGTTTTTGGTTGCACATATTTTATTCAGGATCGGTCTCCTACTCGCCAAAAGCTTGATGATAAAGAGATTCGTTGTGTCTTTGTGGGCTATTATCATCAGTTTAAGGGATATCGGTGTTATGATCTTATCAGACGCCGTATGTATCACAGTCTAGATGTTACCTTTCTTGAGCACATTCCTTATTTTTCTTCCAATCCTGTGTCTGCCCTTCTAGTTGATAATACTCCCTTTGATTTTTCGTTACCATAGGAGCCAGAGCCACTGGTCACTATTAGTACAGAGTCATCAGTCTTTCCTTCTCCAGAGCCACTCGTCCCTGTCAGTACAGAGTCATCAATCTCTCTTCCTTTGCAGGTTTATGTTCGTCCCTCTCACTCTCATCCCCCTGTTGATGTCCCCTTTATCTCAAGCGATGCAAGTAATACTTCTCAGTTCATTAAGCATATTGATGCACTTGTTGTTAGTACTGATGAGATTGCAGGTACTAAGCCAATTACTTTCCCTGATAAGACATTGTCAATAGAGGATGATGATTTAGGGCGTCGATATCCGCAACGTAATCGTCATCCAGTTGTTCGTTATGGTTAAACTGTCAAGACTTTATATCCGATCTCTGCTTATGTTTCTTATGGTGATCTATCTCCTACACTTCGAGCTTATAATATAGCCTTATCAAATCCGCCAGTTCCTCGCTCTGTTTCAAAGGCTATGCGGGAGCCCTAGTGAGTTCTTGCCATGCAAACGGAGATGGACGCTTTTCAGTGTAATCATACGTGGGATCTGGTCTCTTTATCTTCAGGGGTAAAACCTATTAACTGTCATTGGGTTTACACGCTGAATTTTCTTACGGATGGTACTATTGATCGTCACAAGGTTAGCCCTATGGCAAAAGGCTTTACTCAGGTACCAGGTCGTGATTTTGGTGCTACCTTTACCCCTATGGCAAAATTAACTATTGTTCGGTTGATTATTTCTCTGGCTGCGGAGTACTCTTGGCATTTTCATCAGTTAGATGTGAAGAATGCGTTTCTTCACGGTGATCTAAATGAGATTATTTATATAGATGTACCACCAGACTTTCGTGGTAGTGAAGGGGAGTATGCTAGGAAGGTGTGTCGACTACGTAAGTCTCTTTATGGACTGAAACAATCACCACGAGCCTGGTTCTCTCAGTTTAGTAGTGTCGTTGTACGTTTGGGGTTCACTAGATGTCATTCAGATCATTAATACTTTATTCGACGGTATACTTCTGGACAATGTGTCATCGTTTTGATATATGTGGATGATATTATTATTACTGGAATGATATTTCTAGGATTGTATAGGTCAAGGTAGACCTTGGGAAGGCCTTCGATGTGAAAGACCTTAGATTGTTGCGATATTTTCTTGGGATTGAGGTTGTCCGTAGTAGCAGAGGTGTTGTTCTTTCTCAGAGGAAGTATGTTCTGGATTTTCTATCAGACACTTGGATGTTGGGGTGCAAACCAGCATCTTCACCCATGATTCCAAACCTAAAGCTTATTGCTGAAGGTGAGGAGTTGAGTGATCCGACTGTCTATCAGAGGTTGGTAGGTAGATTTGTCTACCTAACTAACACTAGGCCAAACATTTCATTCGCTGTCAGCCGACTTAGTCAGTTCATGCACAGACCGTGTCAACCTCATCTTGATGCAGTTTATCATATTCTTTAGTACCTCAGGTCTTGTCCTAAACTTGGGTTATTCTATGCATCAGGATCTCAAACTGATTCTCTAACCTGTTATTCAGATTCAAATTATGGGGGAGCGTGCGACATTCGATCTACTACGGAATTTTGTGTTTTTCGAGGGAATCATCTTATCTCTTGAAAGAGCAAGAAACAGTCAGTTGTCTCTCGCCCATCAGCAGAGACAGAGTATCGGGCACTGACACTTGACACGTGTGAGATTATCTAGCTACGATCGATTCTTGGCGAGTTGGGATTTCTAGTGACTTCTTCATCTACATTATATTGTAATAATCGATCTGCTATTCAGCTCGCTTCTGATTCTGTATTACACGAGAAAACGAAGCATATAGAAATCGATGTTCACTTTCTTCAAGAGAAGGTTAGCAGTGGTATTGCCACTCCATCGTTTGTGGGGACCAGTGATCAAGTTACGGATGTTTTCACCAAACCTGTCACTCTATCCATTCGTCGAAACTCCGTTGTCAAACTTGGCTTAGTTGACATTTTTGCGCCTAGTTTGAGGGGGAGTGTGTTGGAGTTATAGCAACCTAAATTATTAGGGCTTATTAGAGTTTTTTCTTTTTTTACCTTTTTATCCATATTGTAACTTTTATTGGCTATATATATGGGAGCTCTAAACTTAGTTTGTATCCCTTTTAACTCACATATTTCTCAAGTCAATCTGCATTACTTCACTAAAATATAGCCCATCTTCAGCATGTCTTGTAATTTCCAATAAATACCTGGTAGGTATTTCAAATTTACAAAAAATATAGAAGGTATTTGAAACAACAAAAAAGGGAAATTACATACTTGCTAAAAAATTGGAGGCCAACCAGGAAATTAAGCCAAAGCAGATTGATCGGATGGAACCGGTGCGGAAGAGAAGGATTTTTTCTAGGAAAAAAATGCATTGTGATAGGATCATAAGAAAATAGGGGTCCCCATGTCAAAAATTCATTCAAAGGAAAAATAGCCAATCACAGGATCCATACTTTGTCCTCAACTGAAATGACAGAATAAGCATGATGCAATTTACAGAAATAACGCCTAAAGTCTAGGAGTGAAAACCAGGGAGTGTGCAGGAGTAGGAAGGGAAGACGAAGGAAGTAGAACATGCAGTCTATTTTCAACCAACATTAACAATTTTCCAGCTAACAAAACTATCTGGTGAAGAAAAAATAAACCGCAGTACAGCATTCCTTGTGCCCAGCTAAATGACAGTGCGCTTGTTGCAATTTACAAGAGTAAAGCTAATTTTGAAAAAAGAAGAAAGTATAAGCTGCAGCCTATTTTAATCCAACTTAACTGTGAACTGTATTCCAACTTTAAAAGGTGTCAAAAAAATATACAATTTGCTGGTCGTTCTTAAGCATAGCTATTGGCATTAGTAGGCCCTGGAAACAAGTAATAAAATAGAAGTTTCCCTTACCGGAGGCAAACGCCGACCTCCAACAGTTGCACTAAACAAGTCACCTGCTTGGGTTCTTTCCGGGAATGAGTCAACAACTGATGGATCATCTCCACTTCCACTGACTGATTTCCTCTGTCCACCCTTCACATCACTAAACATGACTTTGTTTTGTGATGATTTTGAAGAAGATGCAGGTGAATCACTTGCAGAGCTCTCATAATCAACACCAAGTGACAATCCAAGAGCATTTTCTGGCTTCTGCAAGGGAAAGTCAGATATAGGTATGCCTCAAGCAGAAGATCAACAGAAAATCTATCAAAATATGGTTACAAAAATAAGCTGTTTTATTCTGGCTTGAAAGGAGGACAAATCTATAATTTTATGAAGATAAAACAGAAAGAACATTTGAAAATGTATTGATTCCCTAAAGGTTCTTAAACAAATACTTGACTTTAAAAAAATTGTGTCAACTCTGTGGTGCCAATGAAGAATTGATATTACGCAATATGTAAAAACATCCACCACTGCATATATAAATTCCTTCTTTCCGTTGTGTTTTAGGTGATTGTAAGTTGTTTATAAGCACACTAATTGTTTATATACTTGTAGTATCTCTTCATTTGAAACTAAACATGCAAAACTTGAACAAATATCCATCCTATATGCATAAAGATCACAATGTGCTAGGTTTATCATCTTATTCTTCTCCTAAATAGAAAACCAAGGAAAGAAGTTTAAAAAAAAAAAAAGCTTTAATGAAGATTGATTTATGATGATCAAAAAGGCATTCTTAGTTGCTATTGCATGCCCCACTTTGTGTTGGTTTTTATAGAATATATATGAATCCGATACATGTTGTATACAACTTAATACACACTTGTACATCTATCGTTCAAATATGGTTGAAACAGAAGTAGTAACATCAACCAAGAGATTCTTGGTTTTTTTTTCTTTTTTTGACTTCATTTTTCCATTTGAGCAGCACAGCATGAACAAAACATTGCAAGCCAGAAACTACAGCGAAAAAGAGGGGTCACACAAAAATTTACTTTTAGTTTAAACCAGCCAAGCATTCCACGCCTCTTGTTCCTTTTGAAATCTTTAACCAGCTCATCAAGATTAGTAATGTCACTCCTTCCATCAGCCGGAATTTCAGAATCAATGCTTCCAGCATCATCATCAATGATGTATTCGCGTTTTCTATCTGGCAAGTAGGCTAGCTGCCTCAACAATGAAGTTATATGTGGTAAGGAATCTGAGCCATAATTTCATATGTTAAAGACGCAAAGATTATATCACTACTTTTAGAAATAGCTCTTTTAAGATTACAAATAAATCATTCACATCATGTATCAGTCTTCAGACCATCACAAAATTTTTTTGACCGAAACTAAATGGATTCATAAAACAGGTACCTCATCTTCCGCAAAAGAATGCCTCCGCCTATGGCCAGATTTTCCAGGAATATTTGGTGGAAGTGTATTTTTTGTGGAAACTAAGATTAGTTTAGTCAATTTTTGAATCCTTCCCATCAAAGCTGCTTTGGCTTGTTCCTCCTCTTCCAATCTTGACTGTAATTTGACCTGACCAGCTTCCAACTTGCAACATAAAAAGTAAAAACTCAGTAAGAATGATAACAATAATGCAAGTGAAAATTGACATTTCAATGCATAAGAGCTACAAACCCAGGGATAAAATTCTTCTCCCCAGCCCAACCATTCTTTCAGAAGGGTATTAATACTAATGAAGGTTCAACAGTAACATTACGTGTATAGTCAATCAAAAGCATGCCCACAAGCAAGGGAAAGTTAGTGATAACGTCATACTCAAGCCAGTGTCGAGGAAAAATGAATAATGATTTTTGAGCCAAATAAGTCAGCCTTATACACAATATGAAATGAAATTGAGCCCTCACAACTGATGCTCAAAGCTCATATGAACATCAATAAACTCATTGAATGCGGAGCCTAAGGATTTATTTCAGAATATATTTCAATTATCATGCCATCAGGTCTAAGCCTAAGCAATCAATTATAGTAAGGCATCTTGAAGCCAACTGGATTGTAAAGGTTGGTCATCTTTTGGCATTGAAATCTCCTTATCTCCTTTAAACGATATTTTGACAATAATCTTAACCATTGCAAAGATATTATGTCACAATTTGACAATGGAAGTGGCTCAAAAATCTCTTACCAGTGTTTTCACAGTTCACAAGGTAACATGGCTATTGAAGGGAGATAAAAGCTCTGCCCTCCAATAAGACAAAGAACAAACATCAAGTAATAGTGAAAAAAATAGGAAGGAACCAACATCATTCATACGAAGAAAGGGAATTACATGAAAGGCTTACAACATGAAACAATTACCTAAAAATGTGACATATAACTGGATGTTTCACAAAGCGCTCTAGAAATAAATTTGGGTTACTTCACATTTTCAAGATCCATGTGTTAAGTATTGACTCTTTGTCGTCTGTTTTTCCATTTAACTTGTTATAGTTTTTGCTACATGTTTCCAAGCCATAAACATGTTATTGTAGACATTGTAACATAAATTATGTCTTTGACATTGGTACCTCAACAAATTTCCATCTCTTTAGGACCTGGCATCAGCATCTCTTTCTGTTTTCAAATAGGACAGAATATAACACTAGAAGAAAAAAGAGGGCCACAATAGTGAAGGATCACTAACAGTTCAACAGGAGGAAGAAAAAGAGACTGCCCTTAAAAAAGACACCCCAAAATAATAGACAAAATACATTGATAACACCATCCAGAGATGCAAGCTCCTCTCGCCCTTCACTAAAACAAAAAATCTCTCAAGGTGGGTACAAGTGCTCCCTCACCGACACCCTTGTGGACACTCCCAACTTGGTGTCCTCATCTTCTTCTCTATGCATATCTGCACCTAGAGGCTTGGGCAATGCAAAGAAGAGCCAAATCTGAGATGATAACTGTGAAATGCTGACAATTATTGTGGCCGTAGATGCATATTGCTGATAGCAAGTAACCTAGGAGCTGAAAACTATACGAATAATCTAACATCAGCAAGTAACTTTTTTTTTTTTTTTTTTTCTGTTTTGCTTTAGTGGTTATATTATGGACTTATGAGAGAAGTGATCACCAGAACTTTCTCTTAACTTTACACAGCCAGTCCCAAACCCAGATAAAGTAGGAACATGATGTAGCCTGTAGGTAGTTGACAACCCACATAAAATCCTTTTTCAGATCTTATAAACATGGATCAATGTAGCAGAAAACACAGAATGAAAAAATATTAAAACACAAGAACTTTGGAATCTTTTCCTGACAACACAAACCTGGAGCTTCAAATTGACCAGATCATCTTGGTTAGGTGCCATCATGTTTGGATTCTCCATCATGCCATGCTTTAATTGCTGGAGCTCTTGTTTTAAAGTGGAAATTTCCCTCTGATACTTTTTAATGAGGGACTTCTCATCGATAATCTAAGAGGAAACATCATGCTTATAAGACAGAATGATTAATCCAGGTCAGATTTCCAGAGCTAGCATCTTTCACCAGTATGATAACCGCAATCCTACCTTATTTTGAGAAGCCCTGATTTCAACATATTTACTACGATGCGCAAACTTCAGTGTGTTGTGTGTTTCTTCAGTATTGCTAGAGGCAGGTGTCAAAGTGCAAATAAGCTGCAGAAAGGTTTAAAGAAGAAAACAGAATGTTATAGCAAACTTAAGTAACAGATAAACAATTAGCTGCATAAAAGAAATTGCTGATCATTTTATTAGCAAAAACTAATGAGCTAGAACTTACAGAAACCCGTCCGTGACCACTAAGGGACGACTGTAACAAACGTGTAAGTTTTGAATCTCGGAAAGGAATATGACTAGCCTTTCCATCAGTTAGTTTAGATATAACCTGGAATTCGATACACAGTGTCAAAAAGGCAGCTTGCACTGATAAAAAATGATGATGAAGCTAAGTTATATCCAACTAAAACAATTGTGGGAGTTAGTCAGATAAGTAAATGATTGTAGGCAGCTAGACACATAGAAAGATATTTGGAATCTATTAGACAAAAGCATTCCCAAGTAGTGCTCTGTTTCATGCCATAATGAGGATCAGATGTTCAGAAAGGTCAATTAGATTATTATTAATCTAGAACATTCAAGGACGATGAATCATAAAACACCTGCAACAGAAAGGAACAATTTAATACATCAACCCAAGAAAGAAGAAAGTCAAACAACACAGAGGGATTTCCATGTCAGCAGGGTAGAAATAGAAAGTAACCTTAATTTGTATGACATGATATTTAAAGGAGAAAAATATAAAAGTGACAATACAAGCAACATCTTACAGTGCCAAGAGTAAGCAAGCTTTTATTTATGTAGGAACCCTCTTTCCTCCTCAACCCAATCGTCTCCGTTTTAGAACTTTCAGATCCTGCCAGGTCAATTAAATGCTACAAACGAAAATTAAATACAAATACAGCAGACACTACATGAAAAAATGGAAGGACAAAAACCAATGTTTTCAATATTAAATAAAAAGTTGAGCAGAATCTACCAGCTGTGATAAGGTCACCTCTTCCGCTTGATTTCCCCCACGTGGACTGCTTTCAATGGTCTACTACAAAAATATACTCATTAGACCGTATTAGAAGTAATAAAATAAATGGACAACTCAAAATATTCAAGAAATACTGATTATCAACACCACTGCTTTATAGACTAATTAACAAAGTAATCAACATCTTGTGACAAAGAAACTAAAAAACAGTTTGCTCGTTATGTAGTCCAATGTATTTTGCTTATTGGTTGTCCGTCTGACCTCAAAAACTGTAGTCCTGCACCTCTTATTTAAGCAAAGGAAGAAGACATAAGCGAGTAAAAGTTCTTCTAATAATTCAAAAATAAAATAAAAGAACTAAAATCAAAATTCTAAAATAAAGAGATCCCTCCTATATTTCCAACAACAACTGGCAAAGGAATGATTTTTCTGGAAGAGCTCCCTCCTTTGTTTCCAGCAACAACCAGTAAAAGAATGATTTGAAAAAGAGGGAATGGGAAAGGCTTCGCATATGTATTGACCAAACAAAGACAGATTTTTTTCCGGTACGTACCAATATAACACTTGTTTCTTACTTTACTATTCTTGTTCTACCCTCGGGATACTTTCCTCCTTAAAATATCTATTAGAGTGAGTCATGTTTCCAATCTCATCACAATCTTTCCATTTCTCTCTTGTCAGAGCGAGTCATGTTCTCAATCTCGTCACAATCTTCCCTTTCTCTATCTTTGTATTTGTTTTATTAATTCCGAAGGACTTGATATAGATAGTAGACGGTAGGTGGTTGGTAAGGGATAATGATAGGTTGTAGTGCATGCAGGGTGAGGGGTTGAGGGAGAATTTGAATAAAAATTAGATTTTGGGGTCAAGGGAATCGGGGCCCAAAGCTTCACCCCATCATAGTGAAACCTCAATAGTCACGTTTGTTTGCAGCATTAAAAAGGAGAAATTTCTGAGATTGAAATCTATGATAAGAAAATTCTTCACAAAAAAAACATAAAACTGCTCTTTAAAAACAGAGCTGCATCTTCTAATTGTACGTAATACCAAGGGCCAAGTGCTCCTTCTTTCATTTCAATGATTGATATATAGAACTTAAATCATCATATTGAATGTCAACATTCATTCTCTCCTATCCCTCTCCATACTTTCTGATCTATTTCAACCCACGTTATCCAAAATCATAGCTAATTGCATCATCGTAACCCAATAATCCTCTTGAATCTTAGAAAAGCTAAAATGATTTTTGACTATGCATTCCCAGTGACTATTGCAAACCTTTCTAACAAGTTCAAAAATCAAGATCTTATATTGAACCCTTTATATAAGCTATAGTTTATGCTACAAACACGACGAGCTTAAATCTGTTAAACCCAAGACATATGAAAGCAAGAGAAAACGCAAACCAATTACCAAAGTAAATATAGTGTGGCTTCGACTGCTGAGTAAATTGAAGTTATTAGAACCCACATGCCTATGCTCTGCACAACATCACAAATGATAGGTTGAGAAAAGTTTAAATTAAATAATTAAACAAAATTTTGGCTAATATGCATATTAGGTAAAAAAAGAGGCCAAGAGCATTAGTGCTCACAAAACATTGTGAAAGAAGCAGAAACAAATATTCAAGAAATATACCTTCCCCAGATGCTATCAATGAAAGAGCATGAGCAGGGGAGAGCACAACTTCCTCTTTGATGCCCTCGACATAAGTTCCCTGCCAAGTCAATAAGCCATTATACATATATAGAAGCAAGAATTCAAACAAGGGAAATTTAGTTTACTCATTACCCTATAGAGTTTTTGTCTAAATTGTAGCCACAGTTCTAAATTCCAAACAGCCTGGCTGAAATTAAAAGTTTGACTTAGATTGAAGCATTTGAAAGGGAAGCAGAAGTGCCACCCTATAGCTTAGCAAAAATAAGCATGAATAAGGTGAAAAAAGATGGGGGCCACAAGCAGGCGACTCTTGTCGTTAAGGGTGAAATGCAATCTAGCAGCAGAGCTTGTTCTTTTACAGGGAAAAGATAGAAATTGAGCAAAATTTCACCTTGAAAGAAATTGAATATGAACAAGATTATATAACAATTGACAAATGTCAGAAAAAGCAGCGGACTTAGGAAGATGTCATCAACCTCGAGCTATTTTCTTTGAGATCTTTTGAATTAGAGGACGATGGTGCCACACAGAATAACCCTGATACAGGGAGGGATCAATAAAAAGCCTAAGAGTCTGACGAGTAATTGGTCAAACACATGCAGGTGGATTTTTTAGCAGCTCAACATGGGATCAATGACCATAAAGGATAGGACGTTGAAAATTGGAAAGTGCTTCATCATGGTAGTCGCTTAAATAAAAGCATAACATTTGGTATTAGGGAATCATTGATGACACTAGGTTTCTTTGATCTGTCACCTTTGCTAAGTTGACTTCTCCATGTTAGAACATCCAACCCAAAATCATTTGGCATTGAGGGGGAGAAACCCCTTAAGCACATAAACCAATCATGGGTGGTCCTAATCATTTGATGTGGGACATAAACTCTCTTTACACTCACTCACGTGACAACCACCCTGGCACATGGGGTTAACAAACAGACAGATCAATATGCATACTGGAAAATTCAAATGTGTAAGAGACTTGCCCACTAACCATCTAAGGCTCAGCTTTTATACCATGTTAGAACATATAATTCAAAAGGAATTGATAATGAGTGGAAAGACCCCTTAAGCATATAAACCAACCATGGATAGTCCTACTCATTTGATATGAGACACAAGATCTCTTTCCACTCACATCTCCTGCGGGCAACCAAGTCACCAAAAATCTAGCTGCCCCTTTGCTTTGGGTCAAGTAGATAGAAAAAAATACATATGTGCAGCTTAATTTGGTCCTTTCTAGTAGTCTTTTTTCTTGATTCACTATCTACAAACCCACACCCTCTCCCCCATTCGTTGTCCCCAATATATACCATTTCAGCGTCTTGACACCAACATTAAGATATTGTTTGCTTCGTCCGTAGACTCGCGGTTTAAATGCATAATGATTTTGAGTAACTCTTTCAACTACCGACTAATCACTTAACAAGTTACTCAGTTTTGCAGTTCTTCGGCTTTCAAGAAGAGAATGGAATTATGTCAAACTTTTGTGTAGTACAAAATTTACACACTCTTTGTGTTTATTGATTATGAACATATATATAGATAACAATGGAATAAGAACCAGAGAATTGGATAAAGCTAAAGGAAGACTAAACATGAGAGCCATCCACTTTTGTGAGTGAGAACACATGAGGTGTGTGGCTGTGTGTTGTGTTCTCAAAAATAGAACAACAATGCTACTCAAACCAAAATTTGGGATCAAAAATAGTGAACCAAATGATGTGGCAGCCTCTCTCCCAACAAATTAAGGGTCCAAGAATACCTAATTGGTTTTCTTGGTTTGCCACACCATTAGGACCCCAAATTGGTCAATTTAACATTTCTGAAAACAAAAGTGGATTTTGTCCACCATTAAGTGTTTTATGCCATGTGAATGAGATGTGTCTTGTCGCTGTAGGATAAAATAAGATTTGCGAGTTTTGCATAACAAAAGTGCAGAGAAATAAAAGAGATAAGAAAATAACATAGAGGGAGAAGAGGATCATATCTTGATTGCCGGGCCAGGAAGTTATACGGGGGTATCAAAACCAGTTCTCCCACAAGGTGGTTGGGTAGATCCCAGTTGCCACACAGGGACGTCTGACTTTTAAGTGGTGGAATATGGTAGCTATTTTCAAATCAATAAAATAGTATTGTTTCTTATCCAAAAATTTAAAAAAAAAAAAAAGAGAGAGAGAGAGACCAAGAGGTCAACACTTCTGAGGCCGAAGACCAAGATAGAATAAATAGATGAGATGAGATTAAGGTGTCAAATCCAAGTACTTAGCCTCACATCATATGGAGGGAAAAGATTAATAGGCTTTTTATGTGACAGTCTCGTCTTAACCATCAAGATGTGTTTTAAAACCATTAGCCTAAGGGCGGGTGGACGATAACTTCATGGTGAGCTCAGGGTATCACAATGCCCTTTCTGTACATATGGTTATGATCCATTCCAAACCTCATCTATCATAGAGAGAGGAGGTAAGACACTTTTTCTAAGAATCATTATACACATTAAAGAATTAAATTTCATTTCGAAACGTCCGAAACATTTCTGTTTTCATAAAAATCGAAACGAAAATTTGATTAAATATCAAAATTTCTATATTTCGTGGTATTTCGACCAATATTTCAAAAACAATTTATTTTTTTTATTTTCATCTTGTTTTGGAAATGTTTTCGCAATGTTTTCATTTCCAAGTTCACCAAAACTATGAACCAAAACAAAATTTTGATCCTTGATTCACATGTTTTCTAAATAAAATAAATCATTCCCAAAGAAAATGTTTCTGGACCAAAGATAAAAAACGAGTCCCAGCATGAACATCACAATCTCTTTTTTTCCTAAATCGTGTCCGCGTGCATAAACATCCTTTTCTTAATGGGAAAATTTTCAGAATAAGACTCACGTCACTCAACGCATTATGCAGCCTCCCCAGCTTCCATAGAGCATAGGATTTAGGTACAAATGCGCACATGTGACGAAAATGACATCTACGGCTATTAATTAAATAGACGGGCACAACTTTGATCACCTAGAAGCATTTCATCAGGGAAAGAGAATAGCTAGTAACTGTTACACTCATATACTTATTACAACCATATTATATAATAATAATACTCTCAACACTTCCCCTCAAACTAGAGTATATATATCATATAATCCAAGATTGGAACAAATGGTCGTAAGACGAATGCGACTCAATGTCTTGGTGAACATATCCTCTAATTTCATAAATGGTATTGCAATATCTTCATCCAGTATATGGTCTCGGATAAAGTGACAATCAACTTTAACAAGTTTAGTCCTCTCAAGGAATACAGGATTGACTGCAATATGAAGAGTTGCCAAATTATCACAGAACATCTGTAAGGGAAGTTGAATTGGAAAACCAATTTCTCGAAGAAAGTGTAGTAACCATATCAACTCAATAGTTGTATGTGTCATTGATCTATACTCGGCCTTGGCATTGGACCGTGCTACCACTGTTTATTTCTTATTTTTCTATGTAACAACGGTACCTCCCAAGAAAGTACAATAACCAGTAGTTGATCTTTGATCTGAGGGAAAACCAGTCCAACAAACATTTGTAAAACCTTTCATTCTAAATGCAAATTAGCTCTATACAACAACCTAAAGTATTGGGGTACATTTGAGGTATTGAAGGATGTGGATACAAGCCGACACCACGCATCCTAAAAATTTCACCTCCGTAAGCCAAAATTCACATTTGCTGAACTTGGCGTACAACTGATTGGTCCCTCAAGGTCTGGAGAATAATCCTCAAGTGACCCTCATGCTCCTCCTCAGACTTAGAGTAGATCAGGATGTCATCAACAAACACCGCGATGAATTGATCTAAATAAGGTTGGAACACCCTATGCATGAAATCCATGAATGCCGTCGGGGTATTTGTCAATCCAAAAGGCATAACTGTGAACTCGAAATGCCCATACTGACCTGGATTTTTAAACAGTACATCATCATCCATCAACTGCTTTTGATTCAGATCCATAGAAACATCGATTGGTCTACCACCCTGCAAAAACCTCTAAACCGACTGGAGATCGTAGAACTAGATGGAACCGGTCCTAAAAAAGCCTCTGAACCGGCTGGAGATCATAGAACTAGAAGGAAAACAATGGAACCAGTGTGAACTGGTTGTAAAATAATCAGAACTGGACTGATCTATGCCTGAACTGGCTCAAACTGTACCTAAATCAATCTGAATCTCACTGAACTAGATAAGTTGAACCGATTTTGGCTGAATCTGATTTGGAGTGGTCCTGATCAACTGATTTGGGCTAGACCTAGTCAAAGTGGGCTTAAGGGGCTTTGGGCCTATACTGGACTTAAGCAAAATGGGCTAAGAGTTGGCCTCTGTTGGGTCCAAATTGGAGTGGACTAGATCAATAATAAAGCCCGTGACCCAAGTATAAATTATAACCCAAAGGGTCAACCCGGATAGCCCGGACTTCGTCTTCTCCACTGTGATGGGTTCAATGGAACCCTAGGGGGTTGTTTGGTAAAGGAGTATAGGAGGCTTGGCAAGATGGGTTTGGGAAAAATAGTCCAAAGGACCCCCAAACTCCATATTTGGATTAATAATTATGATATATCAGTGGGGTCCTACATGTGCATGTGTTGCATACCAAACATGAATATGGACTGGATTAAATGTTAAATCTCATCTTTATAAAGAACGGTTTAGATTTGAAAAGATTTGGAGAAGCCAATTCAAATCCTCCCCAAAAATCCATCCAAACAAACCCTAGTCGTTGACGGCGCTAAACTACGACGCTACACCAGACCTCCAACTGAACAACGCCTCCGCACCAAACCTGTGACCACCACAACACACCCAATGACGACGGTAATCATAGACGCTCAGCCCAGTGCATGAGCATAGACGACAGACGACTTCGGCAGCAATAACGACATACACCAAACCAACAACGACCACCACAAAATAACCACCAAGGTTTTTAGCGACAAAGTCAAAACTAAAAGTCATCACTACAACCATTAGGGATGTTAATCGTGTCGGATTAAACGGGTGACGTGTGAAAAATAAATAAACTCATACACGACACGAAAACGTTTAACCCGTTTAATTTTAAAAAAATTATATCAACAAATTTTAATCCTTCAATTTTTTTTACTGTCAATTGCAGTTACCTCAAAAAAGAAGAATTTTTAGTCAAATATCATAAAAATAAGACTTGAAGGCTTAAAAAAAAAAAGCAAGAGACCATTATCTTTTATAGGCAACTCAGCACTCCCCATCCCCCCACATTTTCCAATGTAAAACAAAAACAAAAGACATTGATTAATTATTTTTATGATATTAACAAAAACTTCTTTTTTTTGTTGATTTTTTTACTTCTTTTTTTCTTGTTATTTTTTTAAAACAATTATTAATTTATTATTATATTAATTTTATTTAAACGGATAAACGTATGATAAACGGTTTCACCCGAACACGACCCTTTTATTAAACGTGTTTGGCTTGTCAACTTGTTTATCACCCAAACCCGTTAAGATCTCACTCAAACCCATTTAATTCGAGTCGATTCTTGTCGGTTAATCGTGTCGTGTCGGATTTTGACAGCCCTAACAACTATCACTAAAAATGGTAATGGGTTACATAGTATATGGGAATGGGATAGATAAGGAAAGGAAAAACAAAGAAAAAAGAAAGGAAAGAAAGAGGGGAAAGAACGAGAATTTGCCGACTCAAAATTTCAGTACAAAATTGAGATCACAATTTGGATCAATTTAGCTCTGATACCATGTTAAGTTTAGATAATGAAATAACTAAACACAATATGAGAGAGGTAAAGAGTAATCTGACTTACCCTATCTCTCACTCTCAACTTCTATTTATAATTAACTAATAAAACACAAAAGACGAGTATACCCTTAGAGAGGTATACTTATTACAACCATATTAAGTAATGAGAGGGATACTTATTACAACCATATTAAATACTAACAATTAAATAATAACAATATAATAATNCCTCCGCACCAAACCTGTGACCACCACAACACACCCAATGACGACGGTAATCATAGACGCTCAGCCCAGTGCATGAGCATAGACGACAGACGACTTCGGCAGCAATAACGACATACACCAAACCAACAACGACCACCACAAAATAACCACCAAGGTTTTTAGCGACAAAGTCAAAACTAAAAGTCATCACTACAACCATTAGGGGTGTTAATCGTGTCGGATTAAACGGGTGACGTGTGAAAAATAAATAAACTCATACACGACACGAAAACGTTTAACCCGTTTAATTTTAAAAAAATTATATCAACAAATTTTAATCCTTCAATTTTTTTTACTGTCAATTGCAGTTACCTCAAAAAAGAAGAATTTTTAGTCAAATATCATAAAAATAAGACTTGAAGGCTTAAAAAAAAAAAGCAAGAGACCATTATCTTTTATAGGCAACTCAGCACTCCCCATCCCCCCACATTTTCCAATGTAAAACAAAAACAAAAGACATTGATTAATTATTTTTATGATATTAACAAAAACTTCTTTTTTTTGTTGATTTTTTTACTTCTTTTTTTCTTGTTATTTTTTTAAAACAATTATTAATTTATTATTATATTAATTTTATTTAAACGGATAAACGTATGATAAACGGTTTCACCCGAACACGACCCTTTTATTAAACGTGTTTGGCTTGTCAACTTGTTTATCACCCAAACCCGTTAAGATCTCACTCAAACCCATTTAATTCGAGTCGATTCTTGTCGGTTAATCGTGTCGTGTCGGATTTTGACAGCCCTAACAACTATCACTAAAAATGGTAATGGGTTACATAGTATATGGGAATGGGATAGATAAGGAAAGGAAAAACAAAGAAAAAAGAAAGGAAAGAAAGAGGGGAAAGAACGAGAATTTGCCGACTCAAAATTTCAGTACAAAATTGAGATCACAATTTGGATCAATTTAGCTCTGATACCATGTTAAGTTTAGATAATGAAATAACTAAACACAATATGAGAGAGGTAAAGAGTAATCTGACTTACCCTATCTCTCACTCTCAACTTCTATTTATAATTAACTAATAAAACACAAAAGACGAGTATACCCTTAGAGAGGTATACTTATTACAACCATATTAAGTAATGAGAGGGATACTTATTACAACCATATTAAATACTAACAATTAAATAATAACAATATAATAATAATACTCTCAACAATTAGCATCAAATAGTGCATCCAACTTCATACAAATAACGAATCACATGGTGGCAACCTGCGACTAAAAGAAATCACTATGATACTTTGCCTTTCAAGTGATGAAAGGAAAGATGATGGAATATAGAGGCCTTGATGCTAAACTACTCGTTCTCAGAAATTCAACATACAAACCTGAGCATCCTCTCGTATTCTTAAATTCTGCCCTGTTGGATCAAGCAAGTCATTGATAACCTAAAGAAAAAAGAAAAACTATATATAAGATAGAAAGTAAAACATCAGAGAAGTAATATGCAATTATACAGAAAAGGAACAGTATTTCTTTTGTGGCATCAACAAATTAAGGATGAACAGGAATGGCTAAATATAACTGAAAGAATTGAGATGATGAGAATAATTAATGCATGACCATAGAGCGTAATGAATAACAAGTGTAGTATGTGGGAGTAAGACCTGCTCCATCTTCATCAACAGAAGATTATAGAAAATGAGATCTAACATAGATTCTTGTCAAACTCTGTCAAGATTTCAGCAAGGCCGATTAAATATCGATCTGCAATCTCCTATTTCCTGATCATTTCCAATTTTCACAAAAAGAATGCACCCCAAATTCAATATTACAAAAACATTTGTGTGATATCTTTTTGTTAATTTCTCCATTCATAGTAATTTTTCCTTCTTCTATATCAATTTTCGTGAATCAAAATTCTAAAAATTCTAGTATTCTTCTATCAAAAATATTTATTGCACATAGGCATAATTATCAAAAATAAAACAAAAAGGAAGCACGAATAATGCAGGGAAAATAATTTAAATGGAACTGACCTCATTGTATATTTCCAAATAGGAAACGCGAAGAAGAAACTCTCGCCCTGGTGTCTAATAAAACACATTTAAAGTTAATTACAAAAGCAGTAGAAACACAAAAAATAGTTGCAAGTACATGGGAAGTAAACAATTAATTGCTACCCAATCTCCAAAAAAAAGGTGCCTACATTTATATATCGCGTGCACATGTGAGAGAGAGAGAGAGAGATGAGGGGGCATTACCTCTTGTATATTACCGAACACATCCTTCACAGCCAACGGAATGATTCCAGGTGACTTTTGCTCCCCCTAAACACAATATGGAACAGCAATTATAACAAAAGTATTTGCATAACTAAAAATTAAGCAAAATGAACAAGAAGCTCCTCCCAAAACTTGAGAATAAAGCACAGCTAATATTGGAATGAATTTTACCCACAGGAAAATTACAAACTTAAAGCAAAAAAAAACACCTACCCAACTAAGCCGGAAAAATGGCCCACATATGGCATGCGTCCACACACATGTACATAGCCCTCTTAGCTCAAATATTTAAGCATCAAAACTAAAGAAAGAAACTCCTTAAATAGTGTATTGTAGACTACAAACCAAGTTTCGGATTCAGGAATTTAAAAAAAACAAACAGTGCACCTGGAACCAAGTTTTAGGAATTGTGACTTTTTTTAATGCCCCAGAATGACTTCTAATAAACAACTTCAGGCATGCAAACTCGAGCCAATTTTTTTCCTTGGTGATTCTTGTGTCCGCAACCCATGACAAAGATCAGGAACATTTAGATTTTAAAATGAAGTACAAGGATAGATACCTGAGAAAAGAAGATATACGATCCAAATAAGTGTTCGAATTTGGACTTCTAACAAAAGGATAATAAAGTATCAGCATTGTAATGCTTATTTGATGAATATAAAGGGAGTTAAGAAGCAGTAATTGATTTTTTGAGGTGCTTTACGAGCTTGAAATGCAAGGGCATCTGGACAAGTTTCTGGGATTGAAGGCAATAAGCAATGGCTCCTTAGCAGAAAGTAATTTTTAAAGATAGTGGTGTGGGAAAAGAGTGGAATATCTTTTGGAAGAGCCCATGGCAGGTGAGGTACCTTCAGAGGTTAACTTTATCATTAGAATCATACCCATGGAGGCTAGTCTGACAATGGATAATTTGGGCCACACAAGGAAATGCTCCTAACTGATATTTCGCAATAAACGGAAAAAGTGGTGAACCACGTCTAGATACATTATAAGCTAGCTAGAGATTCCGGGACTTCCACCTGCCCATCTTGGGGGTGTGATCCCCACTCAGCAGTTGGATGACAAGATGCACTAGCAAGTAGCAAGAGCACAAGGATGCTTGGAAGGCTGCTCTTTGCTCTGTGGGGAATTCATGGAAGGAGCAGAAGTGAAGTGTTTCTAAGGAAGTTGAGATATCCATCTCTAAATCACAAAAAAAAAAATTACCAACGTTGGGCATTGGGAGTGGTCACAGAAGAGTTATATTACTCGTTTCCAACAAGCATAAGCTTTTCAAGCATGTGGTTGTTTGGCATGGTATCAATGCTTAGTTCTAAGAGTGTCAGATAGAATTCTCTCTGACTGCATCTGGTTCCCCATTATCCATATGAAGCACATGGCTCAATTCTATTATTTAGCGCTTCAGACATGTTGAGCTCATTCTGGTATGGAATTCTGAGTTTCCATCAATAATTTCAGATACAACTGAGCATATAAAGTGCCAACTTTCGTATTTTGCATGTACCATGTGCACATGAGGCCCATTTGGTAGCTTCTGAAAACAAATTGGGGGCAAAGGATGATCCATAAAGCCTAAAACAAAAGAAGGTTCTAGAGATTTGATTTGTTCAGCTGTTAGAGTGTGTCTTATATACTTTATTAGGTTCTAGGATTCGTTCTTTTTTTTTCCTTATTAAAGTTAGTTTTGGTTGTCATTTTACTTGTAAAACATTTGTGTTATTCTAGTAATTTTATTAAGTAAGGGACTGGGTTAGATTAATGTACTTAAGATTACTTTAGTAACTTCATCAAGCATGGACCAATTCATACACTCAATTGTAACCAGAATAGGTCTATTGGGCATCAGTTGAATCGGATACAGATAATCATTCATCCAGACATACTTGAGGTGACCCCACCCCTCCCCCTTTCCAGGGGCAGGCAGCAAAAAGAAAAAGAAAATTGGAAACCAAGGTCACATTTTGCTAAGGAACAAAATAAATTGACAACATAATATGTTTAAGTGACTATTTGAGGGACATGGTGAAGGAATTGCAGGAACAAAACTATGATTTCACTATTTTAATTTCTACTTCTTGTGCTTAATTTCAAAACCCTTAACACATGGAATCAAAGCCTATATTGTTTGAAATTGTACATTTCTACCGAAAATGTACTTGTCTAATTCAGGATTTGATATGCTATTCAATGGGGTCAACCAACACTAAAAGCTATCGGATTCCCAAGTGGTCTACATCAAATGCCCCAATTCCAAATATCTAATTGAAACAAAAATTTGCACATCTTATTCCAATGGTTAGTAAAAAATATCACAGTTGATTCCGCGCCAAAAAACCAAGACATTTAAATTGTTTGCCTATGCCCTAGAGGAGCAGCTAATACCTGCTCTTTGAGGGATCATTCTAACAACGCTGTCCAACCAAATACAAAAACTGTCTTTCATGACCAACAGGACTGCATTACGAGTGTCATTCAGAACCTACAAGCTTGTAATCTCTCTTCTAATACTTGGCTAGAAATATTTTAGTTCTTTCACACAAAAAATGGCTATGGCCCTGAAGTGGTGATTTCTTACATTTGTCCTGTCAGGTAGTTCTTTGGCTTCTGCCCACAGTAGGTATTAATGTTTATAGGGAGAGAAATTGGGCAATTTTTAATTTCTAAAGCAAAATCATTTTCCCAAGGTCGTTATCAAAAAGGTTTAGTGGCTTACTAGCATCTTTAAGTGTTTGCAGAATCTGGTCATAGCCATCACGGCAGCAATCATCAAGACGAAAAAGATATCCACACAACAGCCAATGAAATTCAAGACATTTGACAGCATGTAATTACTGATATATAGGCTCCAATACATAGTTTGGCCTCAAGATAACAGCTTAATAGGGAAACTATGATATTTTGAGTTTGAAAATGATGCGGTCATAGACTATTTCCAAACATAAAGAATCTATCCTTCTTAAGTCATCAAAAGAAAACTTCTAAGCCAGTACTCAAAAAATGATGTGATGGAACATATGTTTGATTTTTTTACCAGGCCAGATGGCTGTATAGTTTGATCAGATGACCTTTACCATTCTTAAGTCACAAGGTTGCTTTCATTCCAAGCCCTCTACCACCAGTCTTATAAATTGGGGGTGACAGCACCACTGAACCTCCTTTTACTCTTAATGAACATATTAAGAAGACGGAGAGCATGAGGGATAAGTACAAAACTGATATAGTTGCTTACATGCATCGTATGAGTCTTCCCGCTACTAGTAACACCATATGCAAATACTGTACCTGCACAAAAAACAAAACCATCAATAAAGCAGCAAGATGAAAGAGAAAGACTAAGACTGCAAAAAATTGAATCCTAAATTACTGCTTCAACTGCAAAGATTAGTTTTCTCATCAATTATAATTACAGCTCCAATATCTAAGCTACTTTTTGCCAGGGCAAAGAATATCAATGAAACGCAAGAAGAAACATATGAAGATTATTTAATTCTCCCACTAAAAGGTACCAAAAGAATATGAATCATGTTTTTGAAAAGGGGAATAACCCAGATGTCAAATATCATGTGCATATTTCACGAATGCTGTCATAATGAACAATGGTGACAACAAAATGATTATGAGAACAGCATTTATGGTTTAATTAACTGCCAATCCCAGTGTCCATGAAAGGAAAAAATCAGGCATTTCAGCAGCAGGAATGAAACCTAGTAAAGATATCAGATGAATTATCTTTTCAGCAATCCCTCTTATAAACAAGTCGTGACTTCACAGTCAAGGCATCGATGATGGCTTCATAGATTTGTAAACGTTATTCGATAGTGAAAAGCAATTACCATTAATTCCTTCCATGGCACCACTAACAACATGTCGGGCTGCAACATCATAAACATGGCGAGTAGTTGTTGCTGGACCAAAGACTCTGTCTGCACCAAGGAAATATGGCATTGTTCATGAGAAATCAAGGCGATAGCTAAGTCCAAACACATCAAAAAATAAAATTTAATAAATATCAAAAAATATAACGCAAATCCTTCGTGCAACTAGGGAAACTAAATTAGAGGTGACAATTTTTGACATGACACGAAACATGACTCAGAATCAACACAAAATTAATGGGTTAGAATTGATCATTTCTCGACACGAACTCGTAAATAACACTAACCGTTAACATAACTAATAAATGGGTTAAGTTAGTATCAAATATGAACAACACAAAATTGACAAGAGTAACACGTTTAAATAGTATTGGAGGAGTAAAATGCCATTTTTTGTTATTTTTTATCAATTATAAAAAAAATATTTTTAATCATCTTTATTATTATGTTTATTAAGTTAAATTTTAATTTGTCGAAAAAGTACGCGCATAAGTTCGATTAAATTATAATGAAATCTTAGTGTTAAATTGTTTATTCACATGTTATATGGGTCAACACGAATACAACATGAAAATGATCAAGTCAGTTTGACACGATATAATAAGTTGAATGGGTTGGATTAGGGTTGATTAGTACTCGAACGAACCCGTAAATGACACGACACAAACATGCTCAACACGATTGCTATCCCTATACTAAATCCCACAAGTTTAATATAGCAAACGATTTTCAAATAGCAGTAAACAACTTTTTGTGAGCCCAAGGAGGAACTAATGTTGAGAAATTAAATTGACATCATTAACAGTAAGTTATGAGACCGTTCAATAGTTGAGAAAAGCATGTAACAATCTGGACTCTTAAGTCTTGAATGATGGTGGTGAGACAAAAATGAACCATTAGGGCATGGACAAATGTTGCCTAGATCATGGGTCCATTTGGTACGTGATACAAACACGAATATACGATACGAAACTTTTTTAAGCATGTGGTGTGATGGGGATAGGCTTAGTTAGTACGGTATTTTGAATTGCAATTTGTTTTGAAACCCTTATCTAGATTGTTTTCACTACTATATAAAATTATATATAATAATACATCCATAAACGTAGGCCTATAAATGGACCATATTTCAATCTAAATTCGACCAAATATGGACCAATATTTTCCATCCGTTTATTATCCTTTTTAAAGGATAATATTTAAATATATATATTGAAATTATGGTGAAATACCATTACAAATCAAATTGGATAATGAGATAATCTAACCAGATGTCCAATTATAAGTGAATTCGGATATGGACTATTATTTTTATATATGTCAGGTAAACAGATCGAATTCGATAATAGAGTTTTTAATCGGATTCGATTGGACCCAGATCCGGTCCAAATCCGATCCTTTGACATGCCTATATAAACACATAGTCAATTACTATTTATTTTACATTTGTGTCCGATTACCTAGTATCTAAATACACCCATAAGCAAATAGTCAATTAACATTTATTTAATGTTTGTGATCCATGTTCCAAAGCGAATCAATCTAAAGTTAGTATCACAATTTGGGGTTGATATTTAAATAATCTGGATCACAAACACACCCCGCTTGGGATCGCTATACTAGATTGTGGATCGTTGGGGGTTAAACTATTTTTGTTAACTATGATATGGGTAAGGAAGAGGACTTGAAGCATGCAATTAAATCATGACTAGGAACTGAATAAATTCAACAAATAATGAAAACACCATGTCAAGAAATAATAGGATAAAAGAGGCTAAATCAAAGGCATTTATTGATGACTTAGTGACAAGTTTGAGTATTTAGACTCAACCCAACAAAATCTAATCGTAGCTACATTGGATCAGCAACATAAATCCTTCTTCACCATTGAAGTTTCGATCTACCTCTCCCCCTTGCATATCTTACTCACTTGGGCAGCAATATGTCTTCTAAACTTGTCCAAAACATTTAAGGTGATTCTCTCTTAATCTATCTTCTATCGACACTTCATTTACTGTTTCACAAATATAATCAGTCATAATTTTGTCCTTTCTAATTTTTCACTCAATAATATTACAAGTTGAGGTTGAATTAAAGAAACGACATACCAATTACATTGCAACAAAAACAAACATTTATATCTAAACTCACACGTGTCAATCTCCATGTATAAAGCAGCCATCTTTTGGGTGAAAATGCTTAAGAACTTCCCTCTCCAGATACTAAATTCTCTTAATTTGAATTATTTAATAAAAATATATTGGTCACTCCAATTAAATTCCTACATGTGTCGTTTGTAATCACTTCTACCATTTTTGTTAACTAATTCGTATTTGAATTTTTTTTCCATCTTTGTTAACTATTTCACATTCAATTTTTGTGAAGAAATCAGTTTAACTTATTAGCAATTAATTCCAATGATATTAGAGTAGGGGTGGGTGTGGATTGGGGGGGGCTGGGTGGTTAGAGGTAGGGAATTTTTTCAATCTTTCTCTATGGGGAAACCCTTAGTATATGTATACATATATTCACAAATAGAGTTGAGCTTGAATTAAACCAACCACATACCAATTACAATAAAATAAATACAAGCATTTACACACACACGCACAAATATATGTCTATTACAATATACATACATACATCTATATATATATATATATATAGNACACACACGCACAAATATATGTCTATTACAATATACATACATACATCTATATATATACATACATATATATATATATAGAGAGAGAGAGAGAGAGAAGGGATAGACAGAGTTGAAACTAACCAAAACCATAGGCAGAGTTCTGATCGTACTCATTTCGAACCGTATAGTCTCCATCAGCATACCAAGCTAATTCATCTCCTTTGCTGATCTCTCTAGCACTGAAAAACATAAAAGCCACCCAGCGTCACCAACAGCTAAACGACAGACAAATCCTCAAGCAAAAATAAATGTCGCAAGTAAGAACCAACCGAGATAGTACCTGAGAGGCCGAAACCTGACAGTAACCGTCACATTCTCTTTAGCTTTACTCGAATCGGGCCGGTCAAAGCTCGGCGTTGACGGAGTTGTCGAAATCGGCGGAGAAATCGAAGGCTTTGAAGGAAGCTTTGAAGTAGGCGGCTTAGACGACGTCTTGGATGGCCGTTTAGCAGGAGGTGGTGGTCCCGGCGTCAAACTTCGTGACCGGAACGGCGAGATTGACGACCGGAGAGACCTCGAAGAAGACATTGTCAGAGAGAGGAAGAGTCAGGTGAGAGTCACATGCGGGTCGTGCTTTTTTGCCGCCTTTGCCTATCCCTCCAAAAACGAGGTTTTATTGTTTCTTCTTTTTTTGTTGTTTCTTCTATCAGTCGGAGTGGTTTGCTTGAAATTGTCCATTTTTTGGCATATTTTTCTTTTATTATTTTATCGGAGTGAAATGTCGAGAATGGCCTTGGAATAGACTTTTGCTTTGAATTTTGAAGTAGACAAGTTAGAGAATCAAGTAATCCACATAATATAAAATAGGGTAAGTTCCATCGACACCCTTATAGTTTTGTCTAAATTCAATAATACTTCTTTTTTNTGGAATAGACTTTTGCTTTGAATTTTGAAGTAGACAAGTTAGAGAATCAAGTAATCCGCGTAATATAAGATAGGGTAAGTTTCATCGACACCCTTATAGTTTTGTCTAAATTCAATAATACTTCTTTTTTATTTTAAAATTTCACTTCATCTCCTTCTAGTTTGTATTGTAAAATCACTAGCACCCTTTACCAATATTTTTCGTCTCTAACAATAGAAAAAGTGAACAATTTGATTAAATATTCTTTCAAAATGTCAAATTTACTTCCTATTATGTTATTATACTAAAATACCTTGGGTGGACACTTTATAAAGTTTAANTTCTTTTTTATTTTAAAATTTCACTTCATCTCCTTCTAGTTTGTATTGTAAAATCACTAGCACCCTTTACCAATATTTTTCGTCTCTAACAATAGAAAAAGTGAACAATTTGATTAAATATTATTTCAAAATGTCAAATTTACTTCCTATTATGTTATTATACTAAAATAACTTGGGTGGACACTTTATAAAGTTTAATTTTTTATTTTTTTTTGCTAAGTAGAATGATATATTTATATTTATTAAAATTATTTTTAACACAAAATAGAATCATTCAACATAATAATGTAAAAAATGCATACAAGCCTTCACCAATACGCTCTACAAAATTATCAAANAGTAGAATGATATATTTATATTTATTAAAATTATTTTTAACACAAAATAGAATCATTCAACATAATAATGTAAAAAATGCATACAAATAAAATAAAATTGGGAAAAAAATTAATTTTAACATTTTACTAAAAAATAAGGTGAATTATAGTAATTTTCAATTGATCCCAATAAATTTTTATCATTTTAAAAGCATTGTACGATAACTTTGTTATAAATACCATCAAAAATATTTGTTTATAATATTAATATAAATATTAGTCATTATATTATCACTCATTTTGCCATATAATATATTTTTTATAATTTTTATAGTTAAAAATATTTTATCTACGATAAAAATTACAATCAATAAAGTCAATGTCAATGTCTCACCCATTTTCAACTCCTTTGCTATATTGTTTGTCCTCCAAAATCTCACTCAACCACTCTTCATACATTACCCTTTACATGTCAAATTTAAATATTATTTGATAAAATTTAATATTAGTTGAAGAAATTTGGTCTGATAAATTTAAATATTTATTTTATTTTATTTTGATAATATTAAATATTAATTTATTGTTAATCTGAAAATTTTAATGTTAATTGAATAAATTTGAATGTTTTTTTGATTAAATTGAATATTAATTTGATGTTAAATTAAAAAAAATTACATTAATTTGATAAGCTCAGATGTTAACTTAATAAACTTATGATTTAATGGAATATATGATTAATAATAGAACATAGATGCAAAACAAGATGTGCATCCCCAAAGAAGTTGAACTAGACTTACTTGGGTTATGTGGTACCATCATTGTATCTTCTCCCCTATATGTTTGGCTTATATTTGGGGACCCCACTAAAGGCGGATGTAAGGTGGGAGGTGGGGGCAATTGGCCCACTGAAATTAAAAAAAAATTAAGATCTATGGAAAGTTTTTGGAAAATTTAAATTTGAGAGAATTACATTTAGACACCCTAAGGGTTATCACTTAATCACTCAGACTTTTTTATATTTAAAATATTATACTCAGACTCTATGAGGTTTGTATGCGTTTAATAACACTTAAACCTCTGTCGTCAATGTGTGTTAATAAATTATATTTAGACCCTCTAAAATTTAGAGGCATATAATACTTACACCCTTAAAATTTAAAATATTATACTTAAACAAAAAATACTCTAATTAAATATTGAATATGAAATATACTAAATTTTACGACCAAAATTTATGTTATATTATGACATTTATTAAAATAAAATCAAAAATAAAAATCTATTTTTTCTTAAAAAATTATAATTAATATTTATATAATAAAATACATAAGAAGTTGAATTTTATCCTTTATATATTTTTCCTCCTAAAACAATCATATCATCAATTTCTATCACATGTTCAATAATTTAACATTTGATTAATTTGTAATTTAATAATTTTTATTTTAGACATTACTCATACACGATAGTATACACATGTTGAGAACATTTTATTGAATTTTATTTTTTGAAAAAAATTTGTCAATTTTTTAAAGAAAATAATGTGTAAAAATAAAATTTGAATGATGTAATCAAATAAATAAATGAAAGAAAAATTATTATTTAATATAGTGCGATTAATTTNAAAAAAATTAACAAAATTAGGTTAGGAGTTTTATTTATAGGATAAGGGAATAATTCGGTACATTAACATCTTAAAATTTTTTTTGCAATCGCCCAATCCTACGGTCTAAATTAAAAATTCGCCTCGCATAACAAAAGCGATCGCTTCTTCGCTTTTTCGTTTTTCCTCGCTTTTTTCTCGCCTCGCTCAGGTTCGCTTCGCCTGGGTTCCTCCAGGCGAGCAAGTCTCGCCTCGCCTCGCTTCTCGCCTAGGCAAGCGCCTAGGCGCGCTTTTCATAACACTGATACAAATAAAATAAAATTGGGAAAAAAATTAATTTTAACATTTTACTAAAAAATAAGGTGAATTATAGTAATTTTCAATTGATCCCAATAAATTTTTATCATTTTAAAGCATTGTATGATAACTTTGTTATAAATACCATCAAAAATATTTGTTTATAATATTAATATAAATATTAGTCATTATATTATCACTCATTTTGTCATATAATATATTTTTTATAGTTTTTATAGTTAAAAATGTTTTCTCTACGATAAAAATTACAATCGATAAAGTCAATGTCAATGTCTCACCCATTTTCAACTCCTTTGCTATATTGTTTGTCCTCCAAAATCTCACTCAACCACTCTTCATACATTACCCTTTACATGTCAAATTTAAATATTATTTGATAAAATTTAATATTAGTTGAAGAAATTTGGTCTGATAAATTTAAATATTTATTTTATTTTATTTTGATAATATTAAATATTAAATTATTGTTAATCTGAAAAATTTAATGTTAATTGAATAAATTTGAATGTTTTTTTGATTAAATTGAATATTAATTTGATGTTAAATTAAAAAAAATTACATTAATTTGATAAGCTCAGATGTTAACTTAATAAACTTATGATTTAATGGAATATATGATTAATAATAGAACATAGATGCAAAACAAGATGTGCATCCCCAAAGAAGTTGAACAAGACTTACTTGGGTTATGTGGTACCATCATTGTATCTTGTCCCCTATATGTTTGGCTTATATTTGGGGACCCCACTAAAGGCGGATGTAAGGGGGGAGGTGGGGGCAATTGGCCCCCTGAAATTAAAAAAAAATTAAGATCTATGGAAAGTTTTTGGAAAATTTAAATTTGAGAGAATTACTTTTAGATACTCTAAGGTTATCACTTAATCACTCAGACCTTTTTATATTTAAAATATTATACTCAGACTCTATGAGGTTTGTATGCGTTTAATAACACTTAAACCTCTGTTGTCAATGTGTGTTAATAAATTATATTTAGACCCTCTAAAATTTATAGGCATATAATACTTACACCCTTAAAATTTAAAATATTATACTTAAACAAAAAATACTCCNTGTTTAATAGGCTTGTGAATGTGATAGATTTAACATTTTATTTGATCCGTTTTTTAATATATACAGTCATTATCACTGAGTTTGACTATAACTAAATAGATTAATTATCTAGATAATTATGGATAAATTTCTTAAAATAAAATTAACATTTGAAACATTTGCATCAATATTTTAAATTATACCCTTAATGTATTTAAATTGTTGTAATATGATCATTTTGTTAACTTTTCGTTAATTTTTTAATCTGTGTCAACGGGTTGACTTTTAATGAAAAAAATAATGAAAATTAACATAAATGTCACATTACAACACATTTGATACATTGAAAATGTAATATAAAAAATTTAATCTTTAAGGGTACAAAGTGAAAAACTTAAAATCTTTCATGGTACATAGTGCGNTGTGTAAAAATAAAATTTGAATGATGTAATCAAATAAATAAATGAAAGAAAAATTATAGTGCGAATAATTTTTTAGGGGCTCGAATTTTATGTTCGATAGTATTTTCATGCACGGGTTATGACTAGTACANTAATTTTTTAATCTGTGTCAACGGGTTGACTTTTAATGAAAAAAATAATGAAAATTAACATAACTGTCACATTACAACACATTTGATACATTGAAAATGTAATATAAAAAATTTAATCTTTAAAGGTACAAAGTGAAAAACTTAAAATCTTTCATGGTACATAGTGCAAAAAGCCCCATTGTGCAGAAAGCATTTGGAATTTGGACCTGCTGGTGCACTCATTGTTTTTCTCGACGTAACCCAAATACTTGGTTTCCTTCCTTCCATGGTGTGGTAGTTAGTACACATGCCAATGTCAAGAAATCAGTTCGATGTACAAAAATCAAATATTATCTCATTAATCAGGGTAGTCTAGTGAGATACCGGTCTTACTCTTCCCCTTGAAGTTGAGAGTTCGAATCTTGGAGTCCACATTAGAACTTAGTGGTTGACCGTTATACTAACCTAGCTAGGTTTGGTCCCGAAAGATGTTTCAGGAGCGGTCAGGGGCTTTATGATCCCACTAGTGAGGGCCTATCGGGGTGATCGCTGGACACTCTTCTTTGCTCCCACCCCTTTTTTTAACCAGCAAAGAAAAAAAAAAAAGAATACTATCTCATTAATAAAGTTAAAGAGGAAGCTCAAAAAAAAAAAAAAGAACCAGTAAAAGGCATATTATCGTGTGCTTTTCGGGTTTCATTAGTCCCGGATTGTAGGAGTCATGTACCGGTATAAAGTCGAAAAGAACAAGTGAGCTTACCTGGAATTAAAAAGAATATATCCCTTAATTGTAACTTGCTTGTNAGGTTATCACTTAATCACTCAGACCTTTTTATATTTAAAATATTATACTCAGACTCTATGAGGTTTGTATGCGTTTAATAACACTTAAACCTCTGTTGTCAATGTGTGTTAATAAATTATATTTAGACCCTCTAAAATTTATAGGCATATAATACTTACACCCTTAAAATTTAAAATATTATACTTAAACAAAAAATACTCCAATTAAATATTGAATATGAAATATACTAAATTTTACGACCAAAATTTATGTTATATTATGACATTTATTAAAATAAAATCAAAAATAAAAATCTATTTTTTCTTAAAAAATTATAATTAATATTTATATAATAAAATACATAAGAAGTTGAATTTTATCCTTTATATATTTTTCCTCCTAAAACAATCATATCATCAATTTCTATCACATGTTCAATAATTTAACATTTGATTAATTTGTAATTTAATAATTTTTATTTTAGACATTACTCATACACGATAGTATACACATGTTGAGAACATTTTATTGAATTTTATTTTTTGAAAAAAATTTGTCAATTTTTTAAAGAAAATAATGTGTAAAAATAAAATTTGAATGATGTAATCAAATAAATAAATGAAAGAAAAATTATAGTGCGAATAATTTTTTAGGGGCTCGAATTTTATGTTCGATAGTATTTTCATGCACGGGTTATGACTAGTACAATTATACTATATATTAAAATTAGATTTTTGTTAGAACATGATTTTTTTTTTTTTTGATTTTATTTCAATAAATTTTATAACTAAAATTCATGTTCTATTATGAATGACTTAGACCACTTGTTTATTTTTTAATTTTATTCCAATAGGTTGTATATTAATTATATTTTTTAAGAAAAAAATAGATTTTTATTTTTGATTTTATTTTAATAAATGATACAATAGAACATACATTTTATTTGTAAAATTTAAAATATTTGATATTCTATATGTGATTTGAATATTTTTTGTATAAGTATAATTTTTTAAATTTGAGGGATATAAGTATTATTTACTTACAAATTTCAGGAGATTTGAGTATAATTTACTAACCAATATATTAACGAACATTGACAGCAAGGGTTTAAGTATTGCGCACATACAAACCTAAAACAGTCTATGTGTAATATTTAAAATATTAGGAAAGTTGAGTGATTAATTAATAAATTTCAAGTGATATGAGCGTAATTCTCCATTTAAATTTCGTTACAAGATGCCCCCATTAACTTTTACAAATAAGTGAAAATTTTTAATAAATTAAAATTTAGACTGAAACTTATCTTATACGACTCAATGTCATGACTCAATCTTGAATCTTTAATTATCTATCTTTCATCTTATATTTAAAATTTTGTCTATCAATAAAATTTTAGATTAATTTGATTCGATATATCCGACACGGACAATTTATTTGTGATCAATTAAATTGTTCCTACATCTATGATTTGTTTAATAGGCTTGTGAATGTGATAGATTTAACATTTTATTTGATCCGTTTTTTAATATATACAGTCATTACAACTGAGTTTGACTATAACTAAATAGATTAATTATCTAGATAATTATGGATAAATTTCTTAAAATAAAATTAACATTTGAAACATTTGCATCAATATTTTAAATTATACCCTTAATGTATTTAAATTGTTGTAATATGATCATTTTGTTAACTTTTCGTTAATTTTTTAATCTGTGTCAACGGGTTGACTTTTAATGAAAAAAATAATGAAAATTAACATAACTGTCACATTACAACACATTTGATACATTGAAAATGTAATATAAAAAATTTAATCTTTAAAGGTACAAAGTGAAAAACTTAAAATCTTTCATGGTACATAGTGCAAAAAGCCCCATTGTGCAGAAAGCATTTGGAATTTGGACCTGCTGGTGCACTCATTGTTTTTCTCGACGTAACCCAAATACTTGGTTTCCTTCCTTCCATGGTGTGGTAGTTAGTACACATGCCAATGTCAAGAAATCAGTTCGATGTACAAAAATCGAATATTATCTCATTAATCAGGGTAGTCTAGTGAGATACCGGTCTTACTCTTCCCCTTGAAGTTGAGAGTTCGAATCTTGGAGTCCACATTAGAACTTGGTGGTTGACCGTTATACTAGCCTAGCTAGGTTTGGTCCCGAAAGATGTTTCAGGAGCGGTCAGGGGCTTTATGATCCCACTGGTGAGGGCCTATCGGGGTGGTCGCTGGACACTCTTCTTTGCTCCCACCCCTTTTTTTAACCAGCAAAGAAGAAAAAAAAAGAATACTATCTCATTAATAAAGTTAATGAGGAAGCTCNATGATCCCACTAGTGAGGGCCTATCGGGGTGATCGCTGGACACTCTTCTTTGCTCCCACCCCTTTTTTTAACCAGCAAAGAAAAAAAAAAAAGAATACTATCTCATTAATAAAGTTAAAGAGGAAGCTCAAAAAAAAAAAAAAGAACCAGTAAAAGGCATATTATCGTGTGCTTTTCGGGTTTCATTAGTCCCGGATTGTAGGAGTCATGTACCGGTATAAAGTCGAAAAGAACAAGTGAGCTTACCTGGAATTAAAAAGAATATATCCCTTAATTGTAACTTGCTTGTATTTAGTAATATAATCCCATGGAAGGCCATTGAAGCATGACTGCAGCCCTTTATGCTATTAGAATAGGAGCACTTGCAAAAGCTGAGTCTCTTCCTTTCTTAATGCCATTTTCTCTAACATGTTTAGATCACTAGCATCTACAGACTGACCTGTACAACAAACTCTAAACTATCTTTGAAATAACCGACCCACCCGGGAACCTTTTCTTTTGCCTCTTCTCACCTCTGCAAATTACTGATTTTTTTACATTTTATACCCCAGATAGCATAACCTTTCGAAAACACAAAACTGGACCATCAATGGATATGAATACTTACAGGCAGAACAGCACCCTGCGTCTGTACATCACATTGGGATGCAGTCATCAGTAACGCTCCTCCATTGTATAGCTGAGTAGCTTGGAACGCCTGATTCATCAACTTTTACAAAAACACAATTAAATCCTTCACATGCTGTCATTTGATATCCCGTTGGACCAGGTAATCTCAATTTCAAGCGTCCGGGAAGAACCATCCTTGTTGCTGTCATGGTTAAGGCTGAAAAGACCGCTGTATACTCCTTCACTGACAACTTTGTCAATTTGGATGGTCACTCTCCCTAGAGTTGACTAAAAAGCCCAAAATTGACAAATCAAAAACTACCAGAACAGCATCAAAGAAAAAGGGTTGTCCTCTGCTATTGTTTTAATCTGTTGCCAATTACAACATGCTATATCGTGATATGATGGGCACCATCATCAGTTTCAGAAAGTATCAAGGTTTACCTGTATGCCTTTTCATTAAACTGAGGGTAGTGCCCTTTTGTAATAATGATTTGTGATGTAATTGGCAAATTGGTTGGCTATTACAAAATTTAGGAATAGAAATTGCCGACTTCATGAGGGATTCAAAATTATATCATAAAACTGAAAGCTAATTACCTTTCCAAAAGTATTTTTGCTTTTGCACAGAATGTGTAACTTTTGTCCCTTCGGTGGTACATCAAAGGCCCACGTAAACCCTTCTTTCCATTCTGGAGACGTACTGTGGTTCACTACCTGATTATGCACAAGATCACCGAGATGAGATATAGTCGTATGCCGATAGGCAAGAGCTTAACCCCATGGAATTTCATATGATGTAAATGACAATCTCAACAAAATTACAAGTGGCATGAAAATGCTTCTCAACTTCCTAATAGTTTCTCAGTGGAAAAATTTCTCCTCTGCAGTTATGCTCACTGATGCATAAATAAAATAAAAAATCATCAGCTGAAGACATTGCCACATACTTTTTCCTTTCAGAGACTAAACAAAACATGCTTAAACCAGGTGTATTGAGATCTAGCATGAAGGAACTTCTGCAAGTATCACTCATCTTCACCTTACCTCTAGGACGTCTAGGGGCAGAGCCAGGATTGTAGGTCATTGGGGGCAAAATATGACAAAACAAGGAATGTGATGTAATTCAATTCTCAAAAGTTGCTTATATTTGATTGATTATATCCTAAATTTCTTTGTAGTATTTTTTCAATGCACACAATCAAAGAGTCAGCAATAAAATCATCATTCATTTTGTTGGCTAAGTTTAGTTGAGATTTATCTTTCTTCATAGTGAGTTAATTCTTTGAAAGAGTAAAAAATACTTTTGGGTTATGACCATTTACCAGTTGCATCTACCAGTATTTTACTGGACTACGACCTCTAACTAATTAAAAAAATAGTCAATGTTAACTATATAATTGTGTAGGAAAAAGTAGGGACACTATATTAAATAGAAGAGAATTATAGTCTTTGGTCAATGTATAAATCAGGGTATTTCACATGTATTTTACTCGGGCCAAATGTAAAACATTTATTTTCATGGGTTAGGGGATAATGGACAATTTATTAGGGAAAAGGAACAAAAAGCACAATAGAAATTTTCAAAAAGTTAAGGGGGCAATGTATTAATTTTAACTTAGTCATGATCTTTGTAAGACTAGATATGAAAGTGTCATCCAAAAGTCAATGGCACAGCCTTGAACGTGCCTCTGCCCCTGAGGACGTCCATATGGAATTCACCATATACCAAACAAACATAAGCAACAGCAACGTAACAAATACAGAAAGGGAAATAATATCTCTAGACATCTCATGAAAGAAAAAGGATGAATCAAATTATGCCAGAAAGTCAGCTATTTCTTCTGACCATAACTCTTCTTGAAACATTATATTACCTTGGTCTGCCGTGCAGGACCATTGCCTATTGTCAATCGACAGAAGGCATTTGTGCCTCCCATGACCTGCTTTAGGTTGTTGCCACGCTTAATAGTAACAGTCAAACAACCTGGTAAGCAATGCAACAGGCTGTCAGCTCTCTCGTGGAAACTTGGGGGGCAGGTTTTCATAAGCATTTGCAGAATGGGTATAGCTTCAGCCGCAACCATTGCTTGAGATTTCGAGATTTCTATTGGCATGGTTGACCATGAATGTTTCAACAAACATAAGGTGTTCAATACAGAATCCTGAGCTGCATCACTGCCAGACTTAAGTGCTGCTACCAAGTGGGCAATACACAGCGTAGCTGCTTCAGAAACGTGGAGTTTTGGGAAGTTGGAAAATATAACATGAATGGTTTTCAGGACCTCTACATTGATAGTCGCTGTGGACCACAACTCTCTCTCTAAAGCAGCTGCAAATCAAAGCAAGGACACAAAAACAATATTTTAACACAAGTCACAGAAAAAAAGGCCTTTCACCACAATCAAAGGATAAACCAGGAAAGCAAGTAATCCTAGTTGGGGAAAGAAAAATAAAACCGGGACTGGCCGCTTCATAGATACTCTTGCCAATGTGCTATGTTTATTATCAATGAAGTGATCATCCTTGCCAAGGAATTTCACAATGAACACACAAAAAGTTGATCCATTTTTGTATAAACAACAAAAAATTTATCTACATATGGTTGATAAGGACGAAGAACTCCCAAATGCAGACCAAATTTCTTGACCCCTAACAATCAATTTACAAGTCAACAACGGGAAAATAGAATAGTTACCGACTTTGGCCACAGGAAGTAAAAAGAGTGGTTGAGGGCCTCAAGTCCTTCCAAAATGGCAAACCTTAAATGAGAATGCCACTTTACTGTCCACTTTAAGCTAATCACATCACGGTTTATGATTTAGCCTTTTCACCCCTCCATAAAACTTACTAGTTTTCTGGACGTTAGGGTCCATTACCAGTTTTTTTAAACTTAGGGCCATCTGTCATCACGTATCCCTCCGTTAAAAAAATAGCCCCTAGCCTTTCACACCTGTCCATCAAATGCCATGAAGAGGAGGAATTTTTTCACTTCCGGTTCAGATAAATGAGGGGTCCATACTTTGGATAATATGCTCAATACCTTCTCTATAAAGCCAGTATATTGCTCAAATTCTGCCTGAACTAGATGAAAAGCATTTTTGAGCAACCTCAAGTTAGAGGGGAATAGAAAATGAGAGAATGATGAGAAAAATGGAAAGAAAATATCAACATATCGACATTCTATTGTGTGTATTGCATCGTCGTGTGAAATCAGGCAGGGTGTGTAATTATTTAACATAATCCCAATAAGTAACAAAAAGTTCAACTATTATCAACATGGCTCCATAAACAGAGAAGCATTTATCCTAACTATTTGGGGCTCTATAGGAGTCTATTTTTCCAGAAAAAATCTATGAAGAGTCACGCTTCTTGTTAATCTACATGCCTTCTTCCCTCACTATTGGAATTTGGAACCTTCATTCTTTTTCACCCTCATCCTTGAAACAACTTCAAGCTGAGTAATCACTTATCCCTGGTACGGTTAATGGTCTCAGCTGCATATCGCCAAACCAGCTTAAAAAGTTCTGCTCAACTTGTTCCAAGGTGCTACTCCCAACTTGTCTAATTGCCAAATAATTTTACGAGTATGCTATCTCACAAATCTGCTTATTCTATACATCATGCTTGGTGCTATAGTTGTTTTATAAATTGTTTCCCCTAATTGTATAGCGTCCTAGAAGCTATCCGTTTAGTTCAACAGGGAACATTGGGTTATCAACGCAAATGTGTCTTTTCTGGCCTCAGGGTGCAAATAAATATGTTAAAGCAAAATTATTGAAAAATACGGATGGTTAAAATTATCAGGAGCTTTTGAAGACCAGCAAAATGCATTTAACAGTCTTCTGTTGGGTAAGTGGATGAAGAATTTAACATTGGGTGAAATTTTCTGGTTAACTATATGAATTCAATTGCTATAATAGTTCCATAACCAAAGAGGTCGTAGGCTACTTTTTATTTTTAAAGTAAACGCTTAAATCAGCACAAAAGTTTAATCCTTAGGCACATCAGCACTCCTGTCACCTAAGTTGCATTAAAAGCCAACTTGGATTGCATCTTAGGTTTCAGCCTAGAGCCTGTTCTCTGATTACCTCTAAAAGAGAGCTTTGATTATTTATTAGTCTTTTGTGTACAGAGGTTATCAGTATCACCGTTGACATTTTCAATCAAAAATTATCAATGCAATAAGTTGGTTCTGCATACTACTTAGTACTTGCATATTGGATGTGTACAGAAGACCCATGCACTCACCGCGGTTCTAGCATCCTAAACACCAATTACTCCCTATAAAGATATATAAGGATTGCGAAATTATATAACGAATGAATTCAGTATGCTGCAGGAGTTGGCGCTCTTCTCAGTCGCTGGCTGGTGAAGGAGTTGGTCGCAGCTGCCTCATTCCTCTATCAATATCCGCTCACAATGCCATATCACCACTTGAACGATTGGCATGCACTAGGAAGTCCTCCACTGAATTCTTATTCCCTCAACTATGGAAACATGAAAGGATAAATCATGTACCTTTTCTGGGGAATGTAGGCACCTCCATCTACATTTCTTAACTGGGGAGAAATAAAGAGGCTTAAAAAGATCACTGAGTTTGTGTAGAAGAGTCATATAAACAAAAATACATAGGATGAACATCATTGAGATTATATTTTTTATTTTCAACCACCAAGGTCAATAGAGTTCATAGATTTAATCTCGCACACCAACTTTTGAAGAAGGTTTTCCCAGCACTAACCCAGAACTCACCACATTCTGTATTTTAACTAGATCAAAATTTTGGCAGGGTCAAGCAGAATCTTACGATTGAGACCATGATCTCTGTCCATAATGGATGTGCATCTAAACTAGGAATGTCAATGAGGCTCGGTTTGGGTCAACTGACCCCCTTCTTAACTCGTGAGCTGCATCTCCCCATCCTCCCATGTCCTTGATAAAGGGACGTTGTTTAATTTAATCAAGTAGGGACCAGTTCCCGTCAAGGACTTAAAATTGTTGGCTATTGTCTACAGATAAAGTAATATTTCAGTGCCATTGCAAGCGTTAGTGGGACTTTCATTGGCAGAATGCACTCCACGGTTTTTGCTTTTTTTTTTTTTTTTTTTGGGGGGGGGGGGTAGTGTGTTCCTACTTTTCATAAGACCAGAGGTTTCCATTTCTTTCCCACAACTGATGTGGGTTAAAGTTCCTCAAGAGTTTTTGCCAAAAAGGTTATAAAGTAATGTGATATGCCAGCAATTGTTTAAGAAAACTTGGGTGAGGTCCTAGATACTTTGTTAGACAAAGATTTTCAATATTGTATACTTTGTTCTCCAAACACCAGGATAGTTGTGTGGATGTTACACTTAACCTATATGGCATGTCTCAGGGCAGGTTCAAAATTGATGGACCATTATCCATTCCGTCCTGAACTGACATCGAATTTAACTTTTCTCCCCAATTGTTCCCCCACCATTCTTGGGCCCCAAACCCATCTGATTGCTGGATGGGATCCAGTGGGCCAGATGAAATTTTCATCCCTCAACTCAATAAATTCTAGGTAAAAGTTTGAAGGCATTGTCTAAGCATAATACACTTTGCCATAGATGCCTACAACTAATGTAGAGAACATAAGCAGTGATGGACATATACTGGTTCAAATGCCAACAGAATAAGAAAGTCTATAGTTTTCCAAAGATCAAACAACAGTCATGAGAACCTGGACTTTGTAAACTTTAATATCAAGAAAATTAGCAAAAGAAGACTAAACCATTTCAATAGTGACTTACCTGTCAAAGATCTGATAAGCTCATTTGATACATATTCCTGAAGTGTGTGATTAGAGAATAAAAATTTGATGAGCAATGCCGCCTGCCCAACTACCTCAGCACTGGGAGACAGTAGCAGTTCCTGAATTACCAATATCCCACCAGCTTCTGCAACAGCTCGCCTGTTGGTTCTACTGTGCATGACAAAGTTTTGCAATGCACAAATTGCCACCATTTGCATTTCTTCTGTTGGCTGATCTTCAAGCAAGCTTATAAGTGCACGACATGCAGAAACAGAATCACTAGCTCTGGCAAGTCCTTCATGCTGAGAGAGGTCGCCAAGAGCAAGAGCTGCAAGAAGCCTACTGGACTGTGATCTAGTCTGTGGGTCTAGCAGATACTGCGCTAGAGGTGATATTGCATACTTGGAGACCTTCATTTCCCGTACCCTCACATTATTGAATAGACCTTCAAGCAGTCTTCCTGATGCTTCTTCGAACTGGTGAGATCTTAGTAGATCTAAGAGAGCATCTATGGCACCAGCTTCAGCCATCAGTTCGGCACTTGAAGCATCAGTTCTTTCTTGAACAATCAGGGCATTAAGTGCCACCATAATAGTGCTCTCGAGTGTTGAATGCAACATCCTTATAAGAACCAACAGAGGAACTCTGAAGTAGTAGTCAGCATTAAAGCGTAGTACATTAGAGAGAACCAGTGCAGCTGATTCCCACAATGCATGGGGTGGTTGAGGGTCATCCTGAACAATAACCTTTGCAAGCTCGAAAATTCCCCCAGCATCAGCAACTGCTTTTGGCCAGCTTAAAGAGATATTTTCCAAAGCCTTTATTGCTGTTTGCTGTAAGTTTAAAATACCAATTCCTGCAAGCTGCACAAGGGGCACAACAGCATTTTTTGTTGTTATATCTTGTTGAAAGTGTTCTTGTGCAAGCAGATGCGAGAGCAATTCTGTACCAAGCTGCTGGATAGCCTGAGATGGGGATTCCAGGAATGAAATCAGAGGCTCAATTACTTGGCTAGGAGTAAGATTTAGAGTTGCAAGACTCTGTGGTTTCTCCAAAATATTAACAAGTGCTTGCAGGGCACTGTGCTGTCCCCTCTGACCAAAATCTGGTCGACGCAAAACCAGAAAAAGAGGTTCCACAATTTTTGCAGAAGCTGAGCTTTTGGAAATTGCACTACTATTTGTCAAGATGCGGAACAGTTCTGCAATTGAGTAGCACAAGGAACTGGGTGCAGTAGGGAGTAATTCAAGACAATTATCAATGATGCCAGCTTTGACCATATCCAACTTGCGGGGAGTCCGGTCCTTCCCCAACTTAACCAGAGCACAGATGCTAGCCTCGATAATTAGATGATTTGATCCGCAAACCAAACTTACAAGCAGATCGACAACATCATAAGCTGCTGCCAGCTCCACTTGTTTGTCATCATCCAACAATCTCTCAAAAGCACATATACCAGACTGCACTACTGCATTCGTGTGAGATTGCATGAGCATTATAAGGGGTTCTATAAATTCAGAGGCGATTGCTCTGTCTTTCGGATCACCAAAAAGCACAAAGCAGAGTTTTGCAGCATTGCTCTTCAGTTCCAAGGAAGAAGTGGAAGATAAAATTTTGTATAGACTTTCAAGGGGATTTCCTTCCACATCAGTCATCAAAGCTGCTTTTGGTTTATTTCCTGAAGCCAATTTATTCAAGGCAACAAGAGCAGCGTGTTGCTCGTTCTCTGATGCTGCATTAAGCATGTCAACCAAAGGTTGAACTGCCTGTACAGCTGATTCAGAATCTCTGAGGTTCTCGGCATCAAAAAGTTCATTCAAAGCCCTAGCAGCACTCAATCTAGCATTTCTTGACCCCAAATGCAGAACAGCTATAAGTTGATTCATGGAACCTAGTGCTGCTTCATATCGAAGAATATCAGGATTGCCAAATAACATTCTCAAGAGTTCCGATATGGTGACCTCAGTTAAGTCTTGAGGGCTCAATGATAGATACTTTGTCAGAGCATCCAGAGCTCCAGTTTCAGCCATAATTAGTTTGTTTGCATCACTTCCATCTGCAATATGTGTCAAGAGGTGAACCGCAAATGGAGGCGCACCTGGTCTATCTGGCATTGGTCTCAAAAGATCCACCAATAGAGGGATAGTTTTGCGTGCAGTCGAACCAATTCTTACATCTTCACATTCAAAAAGGCATTCTAGAACCACTTGATCGGGGTTTCTTACCAAAGAGAATTCTTCAGATAAAGCAACAAGGTTTGGCATATCTGATTCTACATAACCTATTAGAGTTATTAGCCCAGCAACTGCACCTGAATTTGCAACAGCAAGGTTTATTCCTTTGTTTCCATAGGAAACAAGACTAGCCATTGCTTGGGCAGCAAAGAATTTGTCGATCACTTCATCAGACTTCAGCAAAAGTGCAAGGGAGGTTATAAAGCGCATAGTTGCTGGAGATGAAACAACGTTTGCATCTTGGAACAATATAGCAAGAAGCAGGGCACTTATCCAGATTCCCTCAGTATCCTGGAATTCTGCCTGCCATAATCAGAATTTTTTAATTCGTCTACCAAATCCAAACAGATCATTTTTTAAGAAAGCACACAAATCATTTCTGCCATGGATGACAGATAGAGGGAAAAAAAAAAAAAACAGCCTTGTACGTCATAGCTGATGGAGAAATAACATACACCATTCCAAATCATTGACATTATTATCCAACCTTCCACAAAAATCTTAAATTTCAAGTTTTTCTATGATGGTCTAGAAATATTATTTACAATACGCTAAACAATAAAAACATATAAAAACCCCCCCCCCCAAAAAAAAAAAAAAAAGAAGAAGAATTAGAAAGTAAAACAACAAAATAAGCAAATCACATGGTGAGCACAGAGGTGATATTTTCCCAGCAAATGCATAATAGCGCCAAGAAAAACTTGATTAGGTAGAGTGTGTTAGAGGATCCAATCCAAAATCAGTTTGGTAATGGGTACAAAAGTCCTCCAGTCACATAAACCAACTTGTTGGCAGGGATAAAAAAATTTCGTTTTGGAGCATAGTTCAAATCAGCTCAGAAACAGAAACGTTTCAAAATCAAAATGAAAATAGAGAAAGAAATTAAGAAATGTGTGGAACCATAGTTTTTATTTTGTTTTTGGAAACATAGATTAAAACCTTTTTATTTCTGCAGCTAAGTTTAACCATTGACTAATTGAATAATCATCTATACTAGATGACCCAAGTTTGGAGAATAAAAAGGTTAATGTGAAGCAGAATCCATTTCAAATAATAACCACAAGGCAACACTACCTCCCAACACTAAGAGGGTCAGGCCTACCTGAGAATTCGAAGTATAACTTGCAAGTTTGTCAGAGAGAGCCTCAAGTCCACCAGCTTCCACTACAGTGAGTTTACTTTGTGGATGAAAAGAAGATGTTATAGATAGTAACCACAAGGCAACAGTACCACCCAAGACAGTGGCCGGATCAGGAACCTCAAACTCATCTCCATTCTGAAAAGCAGTTCTTTCCGCAAAACCTCTAGGAGTTCTGACTTCAATTTCCAGGGAGCAACAGATAGAGTTTTGCTTCATCATATCCACTAACGCATATACAAGGGGTTTCAAGTATCCTGACACATCAAGGGCATCCATGCACTGGTGTTTTTGCTCCTTTGCAGCACAAATAAGCAATGCAGCCCCTCCAACTCTCACTTCTAGACTGGTAGAGTTTATTATTCTATTAGCCAGTGCACTGATAGATCTTGATTTTGCCATTAACAACTCACCTAGTACAACTGGTTGATCCCCGCAAAGCCTAGACAGAATTTCTATTGCCTTATCTTGCACTAAAGGAGGCCCCTCAGCCAGGCAGCGTACAAGAGCCTCCAAGCTTGAGGGGACTTCAGCAAGGGCAGACCACGGAGGATAACTGAAGTTCGCACTCTGTTTTGTTCTAGCCAGTTGTCCAACGACTTCCAAAGCATCAGCTGCATCAGCTCCATCCATATCCATTGCACTTAAGGAGTCAACAATTGCAAGAACAGTGAATCGACACTGAGCACTTCCCTTGAGTACATCATCTACGGGAAAGTACCTCAACAATTGGTGAAGTGCACGTGATGCATTTTTCTTACCTTCTAAACTTCCTTCTCCCAGTACTCTTGTCAAAGCTGAAACGACATCTTCTTCCAGTGCTTCTGCAGCAATCTGGGGATCTGAAAGAAGATTGGCTAGTGCAGCCACTGCAGTCTCTGCAGCATCGATGGAAGATGTTTTGGCTAACTTGATAAGAGGCTTAACATCCCCTTCAGCAATATAAGACATTTTATTTGACGTCTTAGTTTTGGTTGGACGGGACAAAGCACCCAAGGCTCGGGCTGACTGTGTTGCAATAACTTGAGTATTGCTGGTCAAAAGTTTCATGCATGGACGCACAACTTCATCTGTTGCAAGACTATCACAAATATCTTGACGACTGCTGAATATATCAGCCAGGACAGAAGCTGCATATTCTTGGGTTTTCTCGTTCGAGGAATTGAGAACCTGGACAAGTGACCTCAGCCCTTTATTAGCGGCAGCTTCCTTATGCACAAGATCATGGTGCGAGGCCTTGGTAAGAACATGACCCAAAACTTCAACTATGTCGACCTTTGAGCTTGGAGAGTCTCCCAGGAGCAAAGCTAATAATTGATTGATGGTTGCAGAATCAGCTGTCTGGATGAGTTTTTTAAGTGCCTTAGCTGCAGCTGCTTGTCCCCTAGGTCCACCATTTTTTAGAAGCCACAAGAATGCTGGAACAGCTCCAGCACTTTCAACACATGCGCGGATGTCTTCACTGTGGCAGCATAAATTCCACAGAACATGGGCCGCATCCTCTCTTGCTTTCTGAGATCCCATTTCTAATAACTGAACTAGTGGTGGAATCCCTCCAGCAGCAGTGATAGCCCACTTGCTGTCATCAACCTGATCAGTCAGGATTGCTAACAACTCAACCGCGTACTCTTGATGCTGTTCACTGGATAAACCCAGTAATGATATGAGTAATTGAATTCCCTCTCTTTTTTCGATGGCCACCCATATGCCCACTCCATCACAGCATAGACTTATCAGAGAGAGAATCAGGGACTCTTGCACATCAGCAGCGGCCATTGTGATAAGTCCAATCAGCACCCTCTTTGCTTCTGCTTGATTCAGCCATTCTGAGAGATAGGAATTGCCATACAGGCTGGCCATAGCCTCAAGGACACGCTCCTGAACAAGCTTATTATCTCGAGGCTTCAGAAGTATTACTAGAATGCTTTCTATTTTTGTTGCATCAAATGATTCTTCTTCAACACCAAATTTCTGGTTGAAGACCATCAGAGAGTAGGCAAGGGCTCCAACTATATCAGCAACTGGAGCAGTTAAGCGCGGGGACTGGGAAAGCTCTCCCAGATATAGAATTAGCGCGGACATACTACCGCTTATATTTGCTAAAGCTTGTGTCGCATGCTCCTGAAGAGCTTGGCCACCCTCTCCTTGCATACACTCCTTCGAAGGAGCAACTACAGCTCCAATGAGAACCGGTATGCCATGTGCATCAACAACGGCTTTCTTAGCTTTAGTTGACTTTGAAGAAAGAGCCTCCAAAGCATCAGCAGCACTGGCACGGACGGAAACATCATTTTCTTGACCCAACAGTCTAAGCAAAGCTTCAATGGCTCCGGAATCAATTATTTTGGGGACACTGTCACTGAAAGCCAGCACCAAACGAGCCAACAGAGAAGCCGCATTGGATTGAGCAGCAGCATTGTTGGAAGAAAGAAGCCCCAAAATGATATCTACTCCTCCGGCATCGAGTGTTGCCCTCCAATACCCCTCTTTGTCACCACAAAGATTTCTCAAAGCTCCAGTGACAAACCCTTCCACCACTTTGTCCTTCTTGTTTTTTCGATTGAGCTGCTCCCATAAGGTTGGTACTACACCTTCTGTGACAAATATTTTTACACCCACATGATCATCTGAAAGTCCACCACACGAAACTTCATATATTGCTTCTGCTGCTGCCTTCCTTGCCTCAGTTGACTCCGACTTCAAAAGTGTCAGTAATGGCGGGATGCATCCACCTAAAAGCACCTTCAATCGTAAGTCTTCATCTTTGCACAAGACACTCAAAGTTGTAGCAACATTTACTTTTGCCACATAAGTGCCACTCCTAAGTATGGAGATGAACAATGGCATTGCTTGGGCATGCGAACCAATAAGAGTTCGTGCTTCCTTTCTTGCTTTTGCCATGCCTAGCAAACGTGCTGTTATAAGTTCTTTCTCAGGGGGCGAGGACATATTGGCATGTAGCTGTTCAACAAATTGAGCAACCCTAGACATTGTTCGTTCTGGATCATCCATTTCTGTGGTCTCATATGAGTCTCTGAATAAGATAGATCACACTCATTAAAAATCAGAATATAATGCCCAAAGCATAAATAAAAATTATAAAATCAACTTGAGAAATGTAAAGGAAATGTCACTGATATAAGGTAAAAAGATAGGCTGATTATATTAAAAAAATTATCAGAAATAGTACATAGTATGTCCAACCTCCACTTTACTTCATTTATGCATGTATATTCTGTATATAAATATGTGGAAACTATTTTTAGAAAGGGTGTAACAAATNAAATCAACTTGAGAAATGTAAAGGAAATGTCACTGATATAAGGTAAAAAGATAGGCTCTGATTATATTAAAAAAATTATCAGAAATAGTACATAGTATGTCCAACCTCCACTTTACTTCATTTATGCACGTACATTCTGTATATAAATATGTGGAAACTATTTTTAGAAAGGGTGTAACAAATTAATTCATCAGTATATACATTCACCATCTGTAACAGCAGTGATCTATTACCTATTCCAAAACATTATGCTAAGAGAGCAGCACAAACCTCTTTCGAGTAGTAGATGAGAACTTCTGCTCTCTTGGTTCAGGGGAGGGAGACTTTGACATTGGCACCAAGACTCCAGTTTAGTCTTCTCCTGGGCCTCCTGGAAATCACGACTAGTCAATTCTACCATAAGCTATATCAAAAATACATGCCCCAAAAGAAACAAAAAAATAAAACAATAGACCAGAACGCCAAGAGAATAGCCTTCTGAATTCCTTTGCAATTAAAGATCTCAAGCCCCAAGTAACCAAGTTTCTCAATTCATTACAAACTCAAGCATGAGATCTCGTGAAGGTTTCTCTAGTGCATACAATGCCTTCAAATAAAGTTAGAGGTTTGGTGTCTACCCAGTAAGATCGTACCAATTCTGGGTAATGTACAGCATTAAAGTACAATTACAGAATCCATTTCCAAATGTACCACAACACTCCATACACACAAGTAAACCCAATTCATAATTCCAAGGAAAAATAGGCAAAATTTAGCTAAAAACGAGATAAAAATCAACATGAAAGCATTACCTCAGCTGGAAAAATGAGAATGCTGCCAAGCTTCCTCTATTATTTCACAACCACCCTCTTCCTCCAAAGAAGCATCACAACAAGAAATTCACTTCCTTCCAAAATCCCAACAGTGTAAAGCCACATTGGTGTAATGTACATACCAACAACCTCAAGGCAGTGAGCTTCATTCCATAATTTAATTGAACCTAATACTGTGTCTAACATCATACAGAACCCAAAAAAGAGAAAACAGATCAAAATCAAATGACGCCTAGATCTTCATATACACAAAGTTGCATGGGCGGTAATTAAATTTGGTAAAATTCAATCGAAATAAATTACAATATAACTAATTGATTGAAGAAAGAACACAATAGGAGAGAGATCAGATCAAAGAGTATTTACAGAATCCAGCTGGGTCATTCCCTAAATGTTCGTTAAGATTTTATTATAAAAAAAAAAAGAAGAAGAAAGAATTGAAAATTTAAAAAATAAAATAAAACTAAAAATAATTAAAAAATACCTTGCAATTCAACTATCCCAGAAAAAGAAGAACGTTGTCGTCAATGAAGGTGAAACGGAGGTCAGAGCGAGAGAGAGAGAGAGAGAGAGAGTCTGATGGGTCTTTCCTTTCCTTTTCTCTCAGTTTCTTTCCCTCGCTCTCTCTCGCTCTCTCTCCCCCTTTTTTACCCCTTTTTTGTTTTGTTGGGTTTAACCTTTTTATTTCAACTTTTTTTACAATTTATTATTATAAGAAACAGTATATATCTAATATTAAAGTTAAAAAAATAAATTTTCAACCTGTAAAGCACAATAATATTTAAGATTGATTAAACTTTTATTTATTTTGATTTAATTGTACAAAATTTTTTTCTTTTTTTTTTGAGTTAAAAAGCATCATATTTTATGCCCGACTTCTCATGTCAGAATAACTCATCCAATATACTTTTGTTTTTTATTCAACAGTCAGAGGTGCTCATGTCAGTTTATACGCACCTTGACTAATCTCATATTCAATTCGATCAAAAACAAATCATCCACAATAGGACTCGAGTATTCATGAAAAATTTTATCTCTCATGACCTAGTCCCAAATGGTTGTTAAAATTTGAACTCAGGCTTCTTGTCCTTAGTACTACTTGAGTTTATCAATACTAACAACCACATTAATTCACATTNCGACTTCTCATGTCAGAATAACTCATCCAATATACTTTTGTTTTTTATTCAACAGTAAGAGGTGTTCATGTCAGTTTATACGCACCTTGACTAATCTCATATTCAATTCGATCAAAAACAAATCATCCACAATAAGACTCGAGTATTCATGAAAAATTTTATCTCTCATGACCTAGTCCCAAATGGTTGTTAAAATTTGAACTCAGGCTGGCTTGTTGTCCTTAGTACTACTTGAGTTTATCAATACTAACAACCACATTAATTCACATTTATCTTTTTCTTATATTTATCTTATTTTTTATTTTTTTATTTTAATTTTATATTATGTAATTAAAAATTTTTTTATTTAAAATATAAATATAATAAGATTAATATTTAATATTTAATATTATAAATATTTTAAACACGTGATTATTGCCAATATATATAGCCATACATATATACACACACTTCATTTCTGTTTTTTGTTTTTTTTTTTATTTATGGGAAATCTGGTTGTCAGCGAAAAAGAGCAAATGATTCGTTGTCAGCATGGAGGGTAACTGTGAAATGACCAGTTGGCTATTAACTTTTTTATTAATTTTATTTGAATTTGTGTTTTTTTTTTGGATAAAACTATTTTTGGCCTCACGGGGCTCACAACTTCCATGTCAATTTTCTGACTGTTTATTATGGTACAGGAAAGGTATGCCTTATCTCTCTCTGTGTCAGCGTGTGTGTGTGTTTCTGATTGGATCTGAAAGGAATCAATGTGCACTGAATCTTCCAGCATGTCCATCTGAGAATTCACTTCTTGCGGTTTACTGATTCCTTTTTTGTTTTGTTTTTTTGTTTAGTAAAAGAAAAGCTGTTAACTTATTCCATTGTTTTCTGGACTTGCACATGAAGGTGACCGAAGAAGTAGAGAGTTACGTACTTATGTTAGTATTTTGGGTTATTATACTCTTGAAAATAAATTGTAAGCTAATTACTAATTATATCATTGATTATTGATAAGGATGAGTCTAAGTCTGGACTTTTCTAGAGCCTAAGACCCTCTGGACTTGCAGAAAGCGGTCAAATTAACTTATTCAGACAATATTCATTAGGCTCGAATTGTTTAAAGAGAGTCAATGTTAAAGAGCTCGGTATAAGTACCAGCTCAGAAGATGAGAGAAAAGAACTGTATCGGGCCAATTTGCAAAACCTGCAACATGAAACATGGACCGGGGATAAGGGACCATTATTCGACGGCTCTGATGAACAAAAATCTACATGTAGTGGAGATGAATTGAGTACTACAATCGGCGAGTAGTGGAAACAGAAAGGTATTAAGGATTACAACTCCATAACAAAGACAAACACAAAAGGGACCACAAAATGAGCCAAAAGGAACCAATATAAAAACTTGACTACCAATTGTACAAATAGTCAACAATACTACAGTACACGAGGGGAGCCATTAGAAAAGCTACCAAGTAAAATCTAGGCAATATCTTGTAAAAAGCTTCAAGCCAAACACCAAGTAACAACAATTTTCTTTTCCAAGTAATATAATTCTCAATGAGCAAGAGTTTCTCTTACAATAGATGTAACCTTAATTTTTCGACTAAGGTGAACCAGTCAAACCGTTTTCTTCTCCTTGCATCATACACATAGCATGTCCTATTAAAAAATTATAAGCTTTCCATTAGATTTTTAAAAAAAACCTTTGGGGATATTTCTCCTATTATATATTTTCAAAAAAAAAATAATAATACTTTAATAAGTAATAACAAAATGAGAATGTGATCTTCCAGATGAGCATTCCGCTTACAAACAAAAATAGTTGCTCTGATGAGTTTGATGACCAACATAAAAATAATAATAAATCACAGTAAAAATGAGTTAGAAACGTGGCTTATATCCAATAGTGGTGTTAGACTGACCAAAAAATAATAGGACCAAATTCAGTAACATAATAATGTGGTGCTAATATGGTACCAAAAAAGTCAAATTTCAAAATTTTAATTTGTAAAAATTTAAAACAAGCTGCAAAATTTTGTTCGAAAAATCAAACACCAAATTTTATGATGGTAAGTTAATACATTTTTTTTATTTTATGAGTCAAACAATTTTTTTTTCAAAAATATTGTGCAAACGTTGATCTTGATACATTCTCTATACTGTAAATTTATCTATAATGATAACTTGTTAAACAGAATGGTCGCGTAAAACTATTAACTATGACAATATTTGGTCCCTATTGGGATAAAATCTTGGTTTCGTTTCTGCTAAGGGTTAGCAACCCTTATCCATTTATGGATATGCTTTAACTCAGTTCAAATTATAGTGGTCAGGCGCTGAATTTCAGGAAATAGTCAACGCAAGTCTGATCACCTCTGACCAAAAAAAAAAAAAAAGCCTCAGGTTAACATGTTGACTTGGTACATTTTTAAGTCACTCTAAAGAAAATGACAGTACAAAATAAGAAGGATTCGACTCTTTGAGAGTTTTATTCATTTAAGTTAAAAAAAATTGAAGTTAAAGAACTCTTCTGCATCAATTAGAACTCTAAACCTTATAGAAATATAAATTAATTAAATTTTATTATAAGATTTATTTGGAAGCATCTTATATAAGTTGCTATAGCCGTGCTAGATTATTTGAAGATTGGAAGTTGTTATCGATTGTTAATATCAAGTCACACTAAGCCCACTGAATAATAAATTTGGTCGTATTATTAGGAGATTTGACCATAAATTTGAGAATGTTGATGTAATTAGTAAGAGCATCTCTAATCATAACTCAAATTTTTATTCAAATTTAAATTAATATTTAAGTAAAAAGTTTAATTTGATGCAAATGGTTCCAATGAATAAACTAAAATTTAAAGAAGGAAAAACTCAAATTTAAATGTGGGTAAACTCAAATTTAAAGATTTGTGTAAAAATTTGAGTCACCCTTGATTCGAAGAGAAAAAAGAGTCTCTCTTAATTTGATATAAGTTTAAATCAAAGATTGAAGCAAATTTTTAGAGCTTTTTTACTTAAATTTAAATTTAAGGAAGGGTTGGAATGCTCTAAGCATATAGGACTTACCTATGTACTGGCAAAAAAAAAAAATAGTACCATACCTTCAAATTTTACAATTTTAATGAGTATTTTTGTTATTTTTGTGGTTCATTTTACAATAAAAAAATTATAATTTTTCTAAGTGATTTATCACTTTTGTAGATTTTTTACCAATATTATTAGTATTTTTATCATTATTAGGATAACTATTTTTATCATTTTTATTCGTTACAAAAAAATTATCACTTTTGTGAGTGATTTATCATATTTGTGGGTGTTTATATCATTATTACAGTAAATATTTTTATCACTTTTTTCACAGGTAAAAATACTTATAACAGTAGTAAAATTATCCCAAAAAAAATTGTAAATGAAGTTATAATGCCAAAATTTTTTTTTGGGTACCATATACAACTCCATATATAAGGTGGGAAAAGACTATAATACCTCCCGCATATTGTACTAAAAATTACAACTTTTTTTAAAGACACGATCGATCATGAAAAATTGTGATAGATATCGAGAGTTTATGATTGATCATGAGTGTCTATAATTGATGATGGCCTTTCCCTAAACGTGCGTCATCTATTGTCTAAATTGAAGGTATTTCAATTATTACCTAAGGCCTATCCGACCTTGTTTTAGTTTGATTTCATGCGAACTGTTAATGCGACTGTCACTGGTTGAGATGCCGTTCTTCTTTCTGATGTAGAAGTCTTTTTTTTTTTCTAAGTGAGAGTACTAGCACCATCCGACTCTATTGGTACTATTCATCTATATATGAATCATTCTTACATTCTTCCCATTGAAATGATCTGGACTCTTGCGAAAGAAATGACCTCTGAATTCGACGATCTTGACTGAAAAATTCTCAATTAGATCAGTAGTTGATAGACCAAATAAGCATAGTAGCTCTTTAGAGTCGAAGGTGCTCTATTTAGGATTCAGTTGTAACGGGTTTTTTTTTCAAAATTATAATTTTATCATAAAACATAATAACCGATAGTATAGTGTCATTTTTTTTTTTGGCATTTGTAGGCTTTTCCTATAAGGTGAAAAAGATGTGTCAAAACTTAAAACTAATTATAGTATTTCTCAAAACTTAAAACTTGACATCTTCAATTACTAGCCACTAGACCCGCCATCAAAACTTAAAATTTGATATCTACTTTGTTTTTGGTATTTATGTAGATTATTAGTTAATTAAGAATAACATTATGCAAGTAAATTTTTTATTATTAAGTTGCCATTATTATTATTTTTTTTTGAATAGAAGTTGCCATTAATTTAATACATCCTATGGTATTGTGTTTATATCAATTTGCATTTAATGATGTGTCTTGTTGGGGGTGATAACTTTATCGGTTTATCAAATATCTAAGAATTTAGCATTAAAAAATGAAAAATGTGGATCTAAGGTTACCCATTTGGTCAAACCTGAAGGTCAAGTGGTCCCACTTCAACAGCATTATCACTGATCATCAATTCAACAAAATAATGCTTTGTAAATTTCTTGTACTTACTATTCTGATCATATTGGCCTACATATCTTATGATTCAGAACATTGGTTTTGGATGAATACAAGAGTTGGTCATCGCTTCATTGTTGAACCTTTAAAGATGGTAGATTTTGAGTCTCGTAACTCCTGGGCATCAGATTTTAGGAATAATTATATTTATATCTCTCAGAATTTGTCCAAATTTGAGAAATACTCCCTTAAGGAATTCAAATTAATCTATGTTTTTCTTGTTAATGTTGTCATAACAATTGGTTGGTATCCAATTAAATTACTCGTGTCCTTAGTGATTTAAGGGTAGGTTCCATAACGTGTAATATTGATATTTTGACATATTAAATAGACAATATTGTCCTAATTTTTTATAATTATTTCATAGATTGTAATGTTACGGGGTTAATTGTCATCGAAAATCAAATTTTTTTGACATATAAGGTGTGATTTGTCATGCCGAGGTCTATCTTAAGTTTAGTTAAATCTTAAGCGAGGCAGGTGTCATCATCCTTAACTTTTAAACGATATTACTTGAGCATAATATTAAGAATTAGAAATAATCTTCTATCTAAAGCTATTCTGCAATATAAAAAATTGAATTTTGCAATTAATATTTATATTTTAAATAATAAGATATATATATATTTTTGTAATTACACAATTTAAAATTAAAATAAATAGAAAGAAAAATAAGAGAGACGTAGGGGATAGAGAAGAAAGAGGTAAATATGGATTTACTGCAGTTGTTTGGTATTGAAGAATTAGTTATTTTCCAAGCTTGAAGGCACGGAGTAATTAAAAAAATGATCAACAATAAATATATTTGTATTCACATTTAAAATTAAATCACAAACACAAATGAGAGAAAACGAAATTTAAACACCAGTTATAGCAATGGGCGGTAATGGTGGTGGGCTGCATTGGTGGTGGTGGGAAATAGTGATGATTGTGGTGGGTGCAACGACCGTGGTGGTGGTGACAATCATTGGTCGCAACGGTGATGGTGGTGGTGAATTTTGGGTAACGATGATGATAGTGATTGTCATAGGTGACAACAGTTATGGTGATGGGTGCGGGTGGTGGTGGGCGACAGTGATGATGGTTGGCAGTGGTGGGGTGGTGGTGCACTGTGACGATGGTGGTGGTAGGTGTGGTGGGGGTGGGTGATAGTGGGTGGTGACAAAATTGAGCAATGTGTTAATGACGAGTGGTGGTGGTAAGTGTGGTAGTGGGTGTCGGTGGGTGGTGTGTGGGCAACATTGGTGATGGTGGGTTTTGACGGTGGGCGACGGTGGTAGTGGGGTGATAAGGGTAGTGATAATAAATATAAAAATGAAATGACGATGGTAGTGGTGGTGATGGACGATGGTAGTAACAATCGGTGATGGATAACGATGGTGGTAGTGTTGGTGGGGGTGGAGATGGGACAATGGCGACAATGGTGGGGCAGTTGCAGTGGTGGTAAGGGTAATGGTGGTGGAGTGGTGGTGGTGATAGTGGTGGGATGGTAGTGGTGGTGATAGTGGGGCAGTGAAAGTGGTGGTGGCGGCGACGACGGTGACAGTGGTGCGTCAGTAATGATAGTAGTTGTGGTATAGGTGGTAGCGGGATGACGACGGTTATGGTAGTGGTGGTGATGGTTATTATGAAAAAGGTGGTGTTGGGGTGGCGACGGTGGTAATTGTGATGGTGGTGGGGCAGTAGTGATGATGGAAGTAGTTGTGGTGGAGCGGTGGGGGTGGGGGTGGGGGTGGTAGTAGTAGTGGTGAGGCAATTCCAAACTTTAATTTTTTTTTTAAATTACTTGTAAAAAAATCACTCTAAACACATCTTTAAGAACCTAATTTCTCTATTAAATTTGGAGTGTTAATATTAGCCGTCGGATTAACTTTAAAGTAAAATTCAACAGAGATCTCAACTGCAAAAATTAAAAATTATTTTGTTTATCTTTTAAGATTTGAATTATATTGTATTTTATTATATAAACTAGTTATTTCTCGTGTCTAAAGGTAAGAAGTAATAAAAAAAAAAGTCAACAATAAGCATATTTGTATTCACACTCAAATCAAATTATAAGGGTAGAGAGAAAAAAAAATGAATTTAAGCATCGATTTTAGTGGAATGTGAGTTATGGTGGGCAACAGTGGTGGTGGTGAAAAACGGTAATGGTTGTGATGGGTGATGACGATTGATTGTGATAGTGAGAGTCATGAGTAACATTGGTAATGGTAGTGGTTGTAGGGGTGATGGTGGAACAGTGGTGGTGGTGGTAAGGTGGCGGCAACAGTGAGGGTGGTAGTAGTGGGGATGGTGGTGGTAAGGTAATGGTGGTGGTGGTGGGGTGGTGAAAATGGTAGGATGGCGGCAACAATGATGATGGTAAAGGTGGGGCGATGGGGGTTGTGGTGGTGGGGGTAGTTGTGGTCGTAGTACAATTTCAAACACTATTTTTTTTAAAGTATTTATAAGAAGTTATAAGTCGTAAAAGCACTTTTAAAAAGTTATACCAAACACACTTTTAGGATTTGAATTATATTGTACTTTATTGTATAAATTAGTTATTTCTAGTGCTTAAAGACACAAAATAATAAAAAAAAAGTCAACAATAAGCACATTTGTATTCATACCTAAAATCAAATTACAAAGATAGAAAGAAAAAGAAATGAATTTAAACATCGATTATAGTGGAGTGTAAGTTATGGTGGGCGACAATGGGGGTGGTGAAAAACGGTAATGGTTGTAATGGGTGATGACAATTGATTGTGATAGTGACAGTCGTGAGTGACAATGGTACTGGTGGTGGTTGTAGGGGTGATGGTGGAACAGTGGTAGTGGTGGTAAGGTGGAGGCAACAGTGGGGGTGGTGGTAGTGGGGATGGTAGTGGTGGGGCGATGGTTGTTGTTGTTGTGGAAGAGGTGGTAGCGATGGTGGTGGGGCAGTGAGAGTGGTAGGATGGCGACAACAGTGATGACGGTGAAGGTGGGGGCAATGGGGGTTGTGGTGGTGCTGATTGTGATTGTAGGGTGGTGGGTGTGGGGTGGGGACAATCGTGGCAGTGGTGGTGGTGGGGGTAGTTGTGGTGGTGGTAATGGTGATGGTGGTGGTAGTGGGATAATTTTAAACATTACCTTTTTTTTTTTAAAGTACTTATGAGAAGTTATAAGTTGTATAAATATTTTTAAAAAGTTATACCAAATACACTTTTAAGAGTCTATTTTTCATATTAAATTAGAGGTGTTAATATTAGCTATCGGATTAACTTTAAAGTAAAATTTAAAAAGATCTCAACCACAAAAAATAAAAATTATTTGATTTATCTTTTAAAATTTGAATTGTATTATATTTTATTATATAAATGTGTTAATTAAGTTGCCTGATATTAAAGCTCGTGTAGAGAAGATGATATTTTTGAGTGAAAAAAATTGAGATGAATTTTATACTATTGTATCAAAATAGATAAAAATTAGATCAATCTTAATCGTTATTATATTTTTATAAGTCAAAATTTAATTTTTTAACTATAATATATTAAACTCTTCACCCCATTTTTGGGCACAATACTATTTGTTTGGCTTCAAGTCTTCGCTGGATTCATTAACATCGCTTTAACACTGTAAATTGGATTTAAGACACCACAACCAGGTGGAAGCAAGCAGCATCACTCTACTTCATATATTATATATCAAAATTCTATGAGGGGTCCACCAATGCTTCAGATTTCTATATATATATAGAGGGCTTGACAAGATAGATACCATAATATCTCTATTGATGTGAAAGAAAGATTATCTCTTTTTTTTTTTTTTGGCAGAAAAGAAAGATTATATTGACATTTCTTTTTCTTTGTATTTATTAAAAGGTAACTCTATAAGATAACATAGAAAATAGAGAAAAAAAATAGTCTTATAATTTTTCTTAGCTTTCTCATTTCAAAAGCACAAAAAAAAAAAAAAAATTAAAATAACAAGTTTGATAGCCCACAAAAAAGGCCCTTAAAATCTAAGCACACAAAAAAATTCAACTTTCACAAGAAAATAAGATTTTTTATGAATATTAAGAGTTACACCAGCAAAGCACCTTTGGTTTAGGCATATNTCTTAGCTTTCTCATTTCAAAAGCACAAAAAAAAAAAAAAATTAAAATAACAAGTTTGATAGCCCACAAAAAAGGCCCTTAAAATCTAAGCACACAAAAAAATTCAACTTTCACGAGAAAAGAAGATTTTTTATGAATATTAAGAGTTACACCAGCAAAGCACCTTTGGTTTAGGCATAGCTCTGTTCTAATGAGGGCAAGGGGAGCTCTTCGGAAATTTAGATAAACAAATTATAAAAATAATATACATATATTATTATATATGTGGTTATACTTGAAGAAAAAAGAGAATGTGGAAAATGAAAGAAAATTAAAAACAACTTTTAAAAATATTTTTGTAAATTTTTATTTTTCAAATTTTTTTGGGCATTAACAAGATATTACTTTTTTATTCTGTGAATAAAAAACACACAAAAACAAAAAAAAAATTACCAAACAATTCCTTTTCTATCCATTTCCTGGTTTTTTAACCTTCTCCTTTGCAGCCATTCATTATTTGTTTTTCCATCTGTCTTGTCTGGAAATAAATGCCTCCTCATGCATATCTCCATCTCAAGTCAAATCAGACAGGTATAGAAACACATGTGTGTCTACAATCCCTTCATTCTTATCTTATGTCTGAACCATGAAAACTACGTACTAAAATTATTTTTGATTTTTATATTCAAAAGTTATTTTTTGATACTGAATGTTCTTTTTTATTCAAATAAAAAATAATATGCCAATGGTTTTATTATCGCCCTTTTTTTTTGTTACTTGAATTGATCAATAGTTACACATAACTTAATAAAATTTTTATAATTAAAATTTATTTTTTGAGGAAAATGAACAAGGATTAAATTATTAGTCCCGCAAAATCAACAAATTATCATAGGTCGGGGTAGATAGTCGTGACTCTAAAAGAAAATAAAATAATTTATAAGAATTTTTATGAGTACCTTTAACTTAGGGATAGCCTAATTTTTATAAAACTATATGAAAATGTCTTTATCATGATTTGAGCGTATTGGATAGCACCTAATGTTTTTAACTGTGTTCTTTTAGGGCTAGGATCTCTCCTCAATCTCCTCCCTGTGTTGCCTATTTATAACTGTATGCTAAACGTTTTTCTATGCAATGTTTCTCTCAATTCAACCTCATCTAACTCTCTTACTTTTGCAGGTTTTCCAAAACGAACTATTGACGCGTCTGCTCGATTTGACTTTGGTGGATGCTAATTCCCTCACGTGCCCTTGATCACATNACGAATTATTGACGCGTTGTGCTGTAGAGTCGAGCACAAGTCGTCTGCTCGATTTGACTTTGGTGGATGCTAATTCCCTCACGTGTGTTTTTCGCACGTGCATTTTCAAGGCACACAAGTGTTCATTCACTGTTCCAATTACGCGCAATTGTTTTATTTCCTTTCAATATGCAATCAATGAATCTAAAAATATATATAATATAATAGAATGATTCTTAATCATAAAAAAGATGGACCAATTGGTTGGGCTGTTGCACAATTTTGATTAAGTAAGAGATATTAGCAATGCATATTAAGAACTAAATTTTGTTTTAAAACAGTCGAAACACCGAAAACATTTATATTTTTATGGACAACAATTAAATATCTAAGTTCCTTTATTTTCAGGTGTTTCGGTTTGTTTTAGTAAGTGTTCATATATTTCGATCAATATTTCACAAATAAATTATATATATATATATATTTTTACCATCATGTTTCTAAATTGTTTCCAAAAGTTTCTGAAAACGTCTTTATTTTAAAATTAATTGACCGAAATTATACGCCAAAACAAAATTTTAATCTTTAATTCACAATTCAATTCTCAAATGCTAGACTTGTAAACAGTGATTAAGCTACTGAGATCCCTTTTGTTTTTGCATGTCTTAAATAAATCATAACTTATCAAAACAGTGTCTGGTTTATCTACTGTTAATGGGTGAATGATTAAAGCAAAAGAAGATAAGATTATGGCATTGGTGTGGGAAGCTAATGATGGCCATAGCATTTTTTGTCCAGTTCCTTTAAACTGGTGAAGCCACCTTGGAAATTTTTGATGGTTACTTGGATTGGTGGGATTTCATCATTCTGCATGAATTTCTATTGTTCTAAATGGCATCATTTCAATTGATTTGTGCAAAGTAGCTCTCTTTTTTCTTTCCTAGATGTTGTCTATTTGCGTTGCACGAATATCATTTTATATATAAAATATTATATATGAAAGTTATTGATCATTTTTCTTCTTGCAAAATCTACATCGTTAATAAACATCAACAGTTAAATGGTTAAAATTCAAATTCTATTAGAACGTCCCTTCCCTTCAACAGAAAAAAAAAAGTCAAAAATAATAAAATGGACTTAAAAAGACAAATAATATTGATGTTTGAATGGAGGGTCTCCAGTTAATATCTAATACATTGATCATTGATGAAAAATAATTCGTATCAACTTGTGTTGTGAAAGAATGGAGAATATAAAGAGATGCAATTGGTCGAAACATTACAAGAAAAAAAGATTTTTACGGTGGTAAAGTGTTGTTTTTAAAAGTCTATTTGCCATCACAAATATTTTTTGTGGCGGCATTATCTCGCCATAATAAGTGTGGTCTCAAAATATTTTTACGACAGCAAAAGTGCTGTCTCAAATATCATATTTGGCTGTCGTAAATAATAGAAGATATATTTATGACGGCAACGATACCGCCACAAAAAAAAAAAAAAATTATTATGGACTGTCCATAACCTATATTATATACCATGTGCATATATACACTTGATACAAATTTTTTTTTTTTTGGTGGGATAGAGGGGAAGGGGATTTAAACACTTGACCTCCAGAAGACAAAACTTTCACAGTATAAGAAATATCATTAGACCAAAGACTTATTCATATCCATACAACTACCCAATTTAATATATAAATAAACACAAAAATAAATATAATCAACATTTCCAAAAATATAGCATTATTTTTATATCCAAAAAAAAAAATCCAGAAGTTAAACAAAATGTAAAATATGTATTTTTTATAAAACATAACGATCTATAAGTACAAGAAATTAATGCAAAAATTGAACATCCTTCCCGAACTATCTACCCTCTCTGTGACATCTAAAAAAAATATAAAATTATTGTTACAATACTGAAATAATATTTATATACATATATACAATAAAGAACTAAAAGAAGTTAGAATATACATCAACAAAGGGCCACACAATATTTGTTTGAACGACTTGTCTAATTATGTAAATGGTATATAAACGAGTCATATCGTATACATTTTTTCTAATTGGTTTCACCAATACTTGGTTCGTTTATAATCGTACAGTGACGGGTCCACTCGTTTACTAAACAGGTGGTTTAAGGAAAATTCAAACCTAATAATTTTACGCCATGTTAACAGGTTGTGTCATATTTTGGCACTCTTAGTTTCGATATAAAAATGTGACTTTGTAGAGTTTAATTTTTTTTCTTTAAACTAGAAATTGTCTTTTGATGTTAAACTATGTAATTTTATAAAAATATTATTTGTAACATAAAAAATAATTGTGGTCAATACAATTTTTTTTTAGAGTTTTTCTTCTTTAAACTATAAAATAATTTTTAATCTAAAACAACATTTTAATGTTTTATAAAATATTATATACGACGGAAAAAGTAGCTGTCATAAATATAAAAAATTCTTTTGAATTTATAAAATATTATTTGAGACAGAAAAAACAGCTGTCTCAAATACAAAAATTTCTTTTGTGCTTATGACACTATTTACAGTAGAAAAAATAGTTGTCACAAATATTAACACAAACACACTTTTTGTGAAGGCAAACACAGTCGCCACAAAAAATTGTCTCAAATACGTCTTTTGTGACGGTAAACACAGCCGCCGTAAAAAATTTGTCACAAAAGATCCTTATTCTTGTAGTGAAAATTAATTATTAGAATTTGAAGAGCATATGAAGTGATTCAAACTTAATTGATAATTGATCCATATGTCAGTTAGAAATTTAGTCCCCCATTATGTAGGATTAAAAGTTAAAATTGATTATTATTATGCTAATTATTGAATCAGCGATAAAATGGACTTTGTGATAATAATAAAGGACATATTTGAGAATCAAACTTTTATTAGTAGTATAGATATAAATTAGTACAAGAGAATCTTTCCAATTGAATGTTATTTGAATTCATGACTAGCATACTATGTAAACTTTGAATGATATGTGCATTGTTTAAAACCCAACTTTTTTCATTGTCAGAGAGACTCTTTTCGAATGCGGTCAAAGAGACTCGAAATCAAAATGTTTGAGGTTACGTCTGACCTCTTGTTTGACCATTAAACCAATTTGTACGGATTAGTAATATTAACTTTCACATTAATTTATCCTTGCTCACAATCAAAAGGCAAAGAAAGAGAAGTATTTCAAGCTTTTCAGAGTCATTTTGCTTGGGAACTAATAGAGTTATTTATCATTTTACACTTTTTATCGGTTGCAACTAAAAATGTATACACAAATTTTCCCAATGAAATTTACTTCATATGATTATGATATGAATAACAATTCTTTTTTATGATTAGAAAGTGGGCAAAAAGAGTAAATTAATTGCATAATTATGAGAATTGTTTCATGAACAAGCTTGTCCTCACTTGGCTGCACAATGAAAAATATCCAAATATAGATGTTTTGTTCAAGTAACATTTCTTGTAATCTTTCCAAAAACTTTTTCTGGCATTTTAAAGAACACTTATCCAGAAAAAAAAAGGAAAAAAATAACTAAATTAATGATTTATCTAATATTACAATTGATAATTTGAATTGCATAATTATAAAAGTACAACAACGATTAATATTAATTTAATTTTTATCAAATTTCATCTAATGATATAATATTAATTGCAAAAAAAAAACCCAAAAAATATTATCTTTTATGCACCTCTCCAATGCTAAACAACTATAATAATTTACACATACTTTTCTCTTATTTCTTACCGATGTATCTCTTTTATTTTTTATTTGTTCACTTTAATTTTAAAATATGTGATTAAATAAAAGAAAAAAATAAATTATTATTAAAAATATAAATATTTCATAATTAATACTTAAATTTTAATATGTCAGAGTATCTTCGAAAATGAAGTTGTTTTTAATAAATTAAAAGAAGTAGAAGAAAACATTAAAATGTGATGTTGGAAGGGATAGAAATTTCCATAGTATCAGTTGTCACAAACAGAAGGGGCAGCCTTTGAAGTACTTGGAATGGGCAGTGTCTGAAATAATTGATGTCTGGAGCCCCCATGTCGAATAGTCAATGAAAGAAAAAGCTGAGGATAATGTAGAGGAAGAGCCAACAGCCATAAATGTGTATCGTTTCATATCTCACTTTTTTTTTTTTTTTTTATTTGGTTTTCGTTTATATTTTTGATTTTTGATTTTTGATTTGTATAAGTTTTTTATCTAGGAGCAAGGAAGGATTGAGATAAGTTTGTTTATCATTTATCTTATTTAGTTTACGATGAGAATAAACATAGATCACCAAATTATTCTTCTACCATGTAATTACGCCTATTGATTCAAAATACAATCTACCAACTTAATACAAAATCGGTATGAAATTATTGAGTTTGAGTTTAGCTTTTTCAGTTTTGATCAATAGTAAACGAATAGACAAGGGTAGATCAATAACATTTGGGGCCTAAAATAATTGGTTGTTATGAACCCGATAAACCACTACACAACCAACCAAATATAAATTTATGCATAATACGAACTTGACGCAACATAAATATAATTGTATACAAGTATACATGAGTTAGATATGAATTGAGCGGCGACTTGTTATCAATCTTAATAACCCTTTATTTTATTATCAAAACTATCTTGACGGGTTGACTCGGGTCTCTTGGGCCATCCTGTATTGTGTGCATTCGGGCCTCTTGGGCCAACCTGAATATCAACAACAAGACAATGAAAGCAAGCCCGTTCGTACCTAAAGCATAATAGTAAATTAGGATACAACCCCTCGTTTGTTTGGTGTATAAATTAATTTTAATTTTAGTGAATTTTTAATATAAAAAAGATCACCCAATTTTTTAAAAAACTTGCCTACAGTCCATGTGATGGTCCAAATGTTATAGGATTAGTTAGGGTGCGTTTGATAACATTTTTAATTTTATGTTTTTTTTTATGATAAAAATTAAAAATATGAAACATATTTAGTAATCATTTATATTAAAAAATTATAAAAATAAAAATAAAAATAAAAAAATTATTTATTATTATATCAAAAATTCACCACCCAACCTCTTTGACCACTCAAACCGCACCACTCAATCCCACTGGCCACCCAAAACCACCATCTAATCCAACCCCCATAACCACCGAAACCCACCTCCAATCCAACCCCCACTGGCCGCCCAAAACCACCACCCAATCCAACCCTCATAACCACCGAAACCATAACCATCGAAACCCACCCCAATCCAACCCCCCATTGGCCACTCAAAATCACCACCTATAAACCCCACCACTCAACTTCACTGGCCACCCATGATCACCACTAAATCCAACCCCCATAACCACCGAAACCACAATCACCCGAAACCCACCCCCATAACCACCAAATCCAATCCCCACCATTGAAACCCACGACCCACCCCACCACCACAAACACCGAAACCCACCTCCATTACCACCGATGGAGTGCTGGCTTGAGATCTGATGGAGATGGAGTGCAAGCTTGAGATCTGAGAGATGAACGAAGGCTTGAGATCTGATAGATGAACCAATTGTCGTTGGCCTCGTGAGAGAAATGCACGAGAGAGTGTGAGAGCTGAACGAGAGAGAAAAGAGGCCTCATGAGTGTTGGCTTTTATAGTGGGAATGAAAAAACCATTTTTTTTGTTGCTAATGGAGTTTGAAGGCTATACCTCATTAAATGGGGAGAAGAGGAGCGTGTGTTTCCCTTTTTTTGTGTTTTCAAAAACACATATTTTGATGTTTTTAAAATTTGGGGTTGTATACAAAGCAAACCAACCCAAAAAACAAAAACACTATCCAAACATGTTACGGTGTTTTTTTAAGCAAAAAGTGAAAAAAAAAACAAAACACAAACACGTGATAACCAAATGGGTTCTTAATTATTAATTTTTATTACCTATTTTGTTTTCATCACATAATTTCAACCTAAAATATAATGATGACGTATGATGATCTGTATTTTAGTGTACTTGTCTGATGATTTGTATTTATGAAAAAAAAAGTACACTAACGATATATTTTTAGTGTACTTGCGTAACGATATTTGTTTTAGTGTACTTGTCTGACGATTTATGTTTTGGTGTACTTGTTTGATGATCTGTATTTTAGTATACCTGTCCGACAATTATTGCATATATGTTATTTTTTATTTTTTTTATTGCGTACTTGTTGTTTTTTAGCTCGAATGTATATATATAAAATTCCGTACATGTTTTTTTTAGTGTACCTATTTTGCGATTTGTGTCTATGGGGAAAAATATACATTATGATGACGTAATTTTTTATAATAAGTGTTTAAATTATGTGATGACATTGTCGCTATTTTTTGCAATTGAAAAGAGCGTTAGTTATATCCATTGTTTTGACTTTTTAACAGGGACCTAATTTAAAAGAAAATTATTGAGTGAGTTTTTTTTTTGAAACCCTATTAAACTTAGGGATCGGCCTCCAAAACCCTCAAAGGATAATAGAAATAGAATTTCTGGCCACTCTCTCATATTGACACCCAACATCTATACATTGTTGAAGGGGTTAAACCTCATGATTACACGTGACATGACATTAAATGTGCTCACGTGATGTTGACAAGACAAAACACGTGATCAAGAATCCTCAATTAGAGCTTTTTAACCAAGCCGAGCTAATTAGAGGTTCGACAATAACAGAAAAGGATCGGCTCTCTTTATGACCTAACACATCAGTTTGTTTCAGCTAAGTAATGAAAGAGCTCGGCTTGTACCAGGCCGAGTCCGTTAAAGTGTTCGACAAGGCAATTGAAGAGATCAGTTTGTACCAAACCAAGTCCCTTAATCTGTTCGGCAAATATCAAGTGTGCTCGACATTCGATATGTCCGAGCTGTTTTAAATAATAAATAGAAGGATAGAGATTCGCCTATAACTTAGGCAATCAGATAATTGAATCAGAGAAATTGAAGATATCAGGAGAAAATAATGGAGAAATATCAGCAACTGCCCAAACCGAATTACTGAATTGGAGGAAGGTGTGCCACCTTGAATCAAGAATTACGAAAATCCTAAGGGGATGTCCAACTATAAAAAGCAAAAGGAGCCAAGAAGAAAGGGAGGCTAAACCTTCATTGTCTTCTTCCATTCGTTTGAATACCTTTGCTGACTTAAGCATCGGAGTGCCTTCGATCAGAACACTTCAATTTTAGGCAGTTTGTTCGTTTTGTAGGTAAAGGAAGACTGAAAGATCAAGTTCAGAAACATATCAATTTTTTAATTCCAGTAAGAGATATTCTCGATTTTTTGCCTATTACAATTGTAATGGGCCACAGTCTTTGCTCGGTGCAGGTTAGATTACTCCATCATAAAGTCTTTTAATCGGGTCATTTCTGGTCATATTTGGATCAGTCATGTTCATACTGACACTTATAATTTGTAAAAACATAATATACAGGGTTTAAGATCTTTTTCCTTCTCAAACAACCAACCATGCTGAAGTCCCTAATAAAATTCTACGTATCTCATGTTCTCCAGAAGAAACTAACAACACAACATTCAGTTCTATGACAATTCATAATATATATTAGACAAAGAAAGAAGGAATAATAAGGTACTATGCTCATACAATATCATTTAGACGAGTTTGTGGTGTGAAATCAACTTAATTCAAATTTGTCACTAAACCTACTCATGTTTTATACATGCTAATAGGGTTGTTAGTCGAACGAGCTTGAGTCAAACTTGAAAAACTTGTTTCTTAATTGAGTTTAAAAAATTGTTTAAGTTTGACTCATTTAGAAAACGAGGCAAGTTTGAACAAGCTAAAAACAAGTCGAGCCCGAACTGAGTCCGAATATTTGTACATAAATGAGTTGAGCTTGTCAACTTTGAGTCGAGGTTATAAGACTTGTTTTCTAAATGAACTTAAAAACTTGTTTAAATTCGAGTTCGTTTAAAAAACGAACCGATTCTGAACGAGCTGAATCCGAACAAAACTCAGGCCAAACTTAATTAGTTCAATTTGATTAACAGCCTGGTGCAAACTGGTCGTATTATGTAGAATTCGAGTGATGTACGGACCATGAAAAGATTGCCACAAATGTTCCACCATTGTATCTAGATGGCCCAACATATTATGTTTCTCAACACATTTCCCAATTAGACTAAGACCCAAACCCTACGGGTAGTTGATTAGGATGAGCTCAGCCTTCCCCTATGGTTTCAAGAATCCAACTCTATTTTAAGCTCTTGCATTTGAAATTGATTGGGCCATATTCGCATAGGGCCAGCACTTTTACGGCCTTTCCATGCCGAATCCACCTCAGTAGGCCCATACGCTCGGATCGTCACATTACGCTCGGATCGTCACATTACGCTTAGGACAGTCCATTGGGGGTGTTTAAAGAAGAGTTTTTTTGGCGGTGGGTATAATTTTTCAGATTTATTTGAAAAAAAGTGTATAGATAAATTATTTATTCAATTAAGTTCAATTTTAATAAAACATATTGTGTTTAGATACAAAATTCAAATAAAATCAAAACTTTTTTACGTAGATACTCTTCTTTAAATTATGTATTATTGATTGACATTAATATATTTAATCAAATATGTAAATATTTTATTAGACACTCCTACTATCTCTTCTCTATTTTCTCTCTATCTCTCTCTCTCTCTCTTTCCCTATTACTTTCCCCATCTCTCTCTATTTCTATCATTGATAATTTATTGTCTTTTCAAATATGTAAAGTTTTCTCTCTCTCCCCCTATTTTTTCTAACCATTTCTCTCTCTCTCTATTTATATCTACATTACAACAACGCAATTACACTGATCAGTTATACAAATCAGTTACAATTATCTTATAATACACCAAATAGTTATACAGATTTATAACACTAACATAATTTATCATTCAGTTGTTTACATAAATTAAATACTTGCACTATTTAGTATCGCGATATCGTCATACCAATCATATACATCAAATTTAATATAATGATAAAGTCTTTTGTGTAATAATAAACCCAATTTGGCGTATATAATTGGTGTAACCATGTCGTGATACTAAATTACATAACTCTTTGATTTATGTAAATAACAAAATGATAAATTGAGTTGGTGTTGTAATTTCGTAGAATTATTTAGTGTAACTGTTTGATTTATTAGAACACATGAGTAACTGTTTGGTTTATTAGAACACATGAGTAACTGTTTAGTATATTATAGGGTAATTGTAACTAATTGGTGTAACTTATTAGTGTAATTGTATTGTGTAATGTTAATATAAAGAGAGAGAAAAAAGGAGGGAGAGAAAGATGAAAAAATTAAATCAAATATTTACATATTTTAAAAAAAATNCATCGGAGTGCCTTCGATCAGAACACTTCAATTTTAGGCAGTTTGTTCGTTTTGTAGGTAAAGGAAGACTGAAAGATCAAGTTCAGAAACATATCAATTTTTTAATTCCAGTAAGAGATATTCTCGATTTTTTGCCTATTACAATTGTAATGGGCCACAGTCTTTGCTCGGTGCAGGTTAGATTACTCCATCATAAAGTCTTTTAATCGGGTCATTTCTGGTCATATTTGGATCAGTCATGTTCATACTGACACTTATAATTTGTAAAAACATAATATACAGGGTTTAAGATCTTTTTCCTTCTCAAACAACCAACCATGCTGAAGTCCCTAATAAAATTCTACGTATCTCATGTTCTCCAGAAGAAACTAACAACACAACATTCAGTTCTATGACAATTCATAATATATATTAGACAAAGAAAGAAGGAATAATAAGGTACTATGCTCATACAATATCATTTAGACGAGTTTGTGGTGTGAAATCAACTTAATTCAAATTTGTCACTAAACCTACTCATGTTTTATACATGCTAATAGGGTTGTTAGTCGAACGAGCTTGAGTCAAACTTGAAAAACTTGTTTCTTAATTGAGTTTAAAAAATTGTTTAAGTTTGACTCATTTAAAAAATGAGGCAAGTTTGAACAAGCTAAAAACAAGTCGAGCCCGAACTGAGTCCGAATATTTGTACATAAATGAGTTGAGCTTGTCAACTTTGAGTCGAGGTTATAAGACTTGTTTTCTAAATGAACTTAAAAACTTGTTTAAATTCGAGTTCGTTTAAAAAACGAACCGATTCTGAACGAGCTGAATCCGAACAAAACTCAGGCCAAACTTAATTAGTTCAATTTGATTAACAGCCTGGTGCAAACTGGTCGTATTATGTAGAATTCGAGTGATGTACGGACCATGAAAAGATTGCCACAAATGTTCCACCATTGTATCTAGATGGCCCAACATATTATGTTTCTCAACACATTTCCCAATTAGACTAAGACCCAAACCCTACGGGTAGTTGATTAGGATGAGCTCAGCCTTCCCCTATGGTTTCAAGAATCCAACTCTATTTTAAGCTCTTGCATTTGAAATTGATTGGGCCATATTCGCATAGGGCCAGCACTTTTACGGCCTTTCCATGCCGAATCCACCTCAGTAGGCCCATACGCTCGGATCGTCACATTACGCTCGGATCGTCACATTACGCTTAGGACAGTCCATTGGGGGTGTTTAAAGAAGAGTTTTTTTGGCGGTGGGTATAATTTTTCAGATTTATTTGAAAAAAAGTGTATAGATAAATTATTTATTCAATTAAGTTCAATTTTAATAAAACATATTGTGTTTAGATACAAAATTCAAATAAAATCAAAACTTTTTTACGTAGATACTCTTCTTTAAATTATGTATTATTGATTGACATTAATATATTTAATCAAATATGTAAATATTTTATTAGACACTCCTACTATCTCTTCTCTATTTTCTCTCTATCTCTCTCTCTCTCTCTTTCCCTATTACTTTCCCCATCTCTCTCTATTTCTATCATTGATAATTTATTGTCTTTTCAAATATGTAAAGTTTTCTCTCTCTCCCCCTATTTTTTCTAACCATTTCTCTCTCTCTCTATTTATATCTACATTACAACAACGCAATTACACTGATCAGTTATACAAATCAGTTACAATTATCTTATAATACACCAAATAGTTATACAGATTTATAACACTAACATAATTTATCATTCAGTTGTTTACATAAATTAAATACTTGCACTATTTAGTATCGCGATATCGTCATACCAATCATATACATCAAATTTAATATAATGATAAAGTCTTTTGTGTAATAATAAACCCAATTTGGCGTATATAATTGGTGTAACCATGTCGTGATACTAAATTACATAACTCTTTGATTTATGTAAATAACAAAATGATAAATTGAGTTGGTGTTGTAATTTCGTAGAATTATTTAGTGTAACTGTTTGATTTATTAGAACACATGAGTAACTGTTTGGTTTATTAGAACACATGAGTAACTGTTTAGTATATTATAGGGTAATTGTAACTAATTGGTGTAACTTATTAGTGTAATTGTATTGTGTAATGTTAATATAAAGAGAGAGAAAAAAGGAGGGAGAGAAAGATGAAAAAATTAAATCAAATATTTACATATTTTAAAAAAAATTATCAATATGAGAGAAAGAGAGAGATAGAGAAATAGATAGAGAAAAAATAGGGAAGAGAGGGTAAAAGACTAATGGAGAGAGAGAGAGAGAGAGTAATAGAGTAATAAATAATTAAATACCCTTTAATTCTTTTATCAAAAAGATGTTCTTAGAGCCAAATAAGTTTCTTTAATATAGTTTATCTTAAATAAGTCTAAATTTTTGTAAAGACTTTCAAATTACCCTTTAAAAAATAGAAAATTGTGAAAGTTAAGAGTGTCAATCGTGTCGGATTAAACAGTTACGTATCGAGTTAAACGAGTGACAGGTTAAAAACATATAAATCTATGTATGACACGTTTAATAAACAGGTAAAAAATTTCAACACGAACACGAACACAAATCGTTTAATAAACGAATAATACAACACGACTCATTTAACCTGTTTAAAAACAACAACAAAAAAAAAAAAGCAAAACAAATATTATTTTCAAAAATTTTTACACTCCATTTGTTTACTTACTTGCCTCAATTGGAGGAGTTCCAGCCAACAACCCATGCCAAAGCCACGCCACAAAGATTAGCTAAAAATGAAGAGGCTCGCTACCTTTTTTATTGGCAACTAAAGCGTCTTCTCTCCGCTCTTCTGTCAATGTGGGATTCAAAAAAAATTGCATCAAAGCTTTTCTTTTCTCCTATATTTCCTTTTAGGGCAGTTCCTTGTTTTGGGTAAGGTGGTGCAGTTCTTACTATTTAGCAGTAAATGAAACTAGAGTCTCTAACACTTATAAATTCTTCACTCACTGAAGCAAAGTACATTAATTAGCTGAATAATTAGGTTTGTGTAATGTTACCAATAAAAGTAGGGAGGCTTCTTTCATATGATCCTCCTCCTCTAGCAATTGTTTGTTGACACAATTCATGAAATTTATTTGCCCTTCTCATCTTTTTTGTCCTCTCTTTGTTCTTTGAATCCATTAAATCTCTTCACAAGCTTGGCAATTTCTTCTTTTTTCAACAAACTTTCCTTACCCATCTCTCTCTTCACTGGCCACCCCTCCTTTTAATTTTCATTGATAAACTTATATATATATATAATAATTATTAATTTATTATTATATTAAAATTATTTAAACTGGTAAACCGGTTGACAGGTCTCACATGAACACGACCCATTTATTAAACATGTCTGGCGTGTCAACTCGTTTACTACCCAAACCCATTTAATTCGTATCGATTCGTATCAATTAATCGTGTCGTGTTAGACTTTGACAGACCTAGTAAAACGGTACACTTAATTTTTATTAGTCTTAAAATGCATAACTCTGTATTATAAGTCTTTTAGTCCTCATCCTCTTAATTTTATTGTGTTCAAGTACATTTTTTGACTTTTTTTTTCTTTGAGATATTTGCCTTCCCTTGAATCATGCATATTAGATTTTTTTTTTTTTGTTATTGAATTTATTTTATTATATTAAATATTTTTTTANATTTTATTGTGTTCAAGTACATTTTTTGACTTTTTTTTTCTTTGAGATATTTGCCTTTCCTTGAATCATGCATATTAGATTTTTTTTTTTGTTATTGAATTTATTTTATTATATTAAATATTTTTTTGTTTAATGGATGAATTATATCCTTAGTATTTTTGCCATCAAACATATTTTCTTTCTTCTTCTCCAACAATCAAGGGCGGAGGGACATGAGGACCCCTGGGGGGGCACATGCCCAACCTGAAAAAAAAATTAAAAATTTCACCTCTGAATATTTATAATTTTTTATTAGTTAGTTAGAATTAGGCCCACTCTCGTGACAAAAAACCAAAAAAAATTAACCACTCTAAAAAGTTTGAACTAACTAAATTTTGTGCAAAAAAATAATTGGATACACTTTTCACTCAAAAGAAAGGTGAAAATATGTTAAAAAGTTACGATTAGTGATTGAGCCTATTTTTTTGATAACTCTCATTCTTATACTATTCATAATTATTTGAAATTGCTATAAATTTTTAAAATTGATGCGACTTAGCCTAAAATTGATTACTATTAACTTAATTACTTATATAGAGAGACATTTTTGATAACATTATTAATAACGTTATCATATAATAATGTTATCATACAATCCTTTCAAAATATGAAAAGTTGTCAAGATTCACAGTATATGATTGTAATTAGCCTTTTTTTATTGAGTATTATTTGCATAGACAACGTATATTGACATTTGATCATTTTATATTTAATGAATCTTTAAATATGCAACACGATTTAAAAGAAGAAGAAGACATGTACCACAATACTTTTATTAATTGGACAAAAAAATTAAATTTTGTTGGTTCAGTGTACCTACCCCTAGAACAAATTTATGGCTCCCTACCAATCGTCAACCATTATCGTTCATCTTCTTCTCCAACTAGTTAATATTAAGTGATTGTCCTTATTCTGCTCCAACCAATTTTTATTTTTCTTCTTCTTCCTGAACATTTAACCATTATCAGGTTCAAAATTATACTTTTATTCGTTTTTTGTTCTTTTGCTTTGTTATATTTTTTTTTGGTTCAACTGATTGTTTGAGTGATAACGTTTTTGTTTTTCTTTTTTTTTTTCTATCAAACTGCTTTTAGAACAAATTAATTTTTTTTTTTCAAAAAATATATCATTTTTTTCTGTGTTCTCAATATTGTATTATTACACTATAATTTTCATTCATATCGTTATAACCTCATATAATTTCTATAATATGATATGTAATTTCTATTTTTAATTTCTTCGTCTTTTTATGTTTGTGGCTCTATATTTCGATACATGTAATTGTTTGTATGTCCATTTTTTTTTGTTTCAGTTTTATGACTATAATGCTATTTTTTTTTTATTTTGTTAATAGTGATTGTATCAACAAAAGAACCAATTCTACCACATTGTGTTGTTACACTATTAAATCAAAGGAATGCACGCATTTGTTATTGTAGGGGCCGAGCTATGAAACAATGATGTCATTTAAAACAAAAGAAAGTGTGTATAATTGTCGTGTTCAAGTCGCTCAACCAATGGTGTCCTATTCCGTTGTCACATTATTAAACCAAATGAACATGTATGTAATCGTAATGTCTAAGCCACTGCACCAATAATCTCTTTACATCTGAAAAATTTTACCAAAATTCTCTGACACACTATAAATTCATATGCGAAAATAAAGAAAATTTTTTGTGACAATAAAAGATTACTCAAACAAAACAATACTCTGTAAAAATAACGTGTATCAACTAAGTTTTCATTGAAAGTGTGACTATAAAAGTGACTTCATATATAGTGAATAGGTAGTATAACTCTAAAGTAAAAAAAAAATTATGATAAATTACACTTACACCCCCTAACATTTGATTTTATTATACAGACATTCACATTTCAACAATTACACTGAGACCCCAATGGGTAGAGGGAGTTAACTATTTTAAACCCCAAGCCCTATCCCTAACCCTTCTCCTCATAACTCTTCTCTCTTTCTTTCTCCCTCAGCCCATCTCTGTTTGTGCGTGTATATATATACATATACACAGACTCAGTCTTCTCTCTCTCTCTCTATCCCTCAGCCCATCAGACTCAGTCTTCTCTTTCTCTATCCCTCAACCCATCTCTATGTGTGTGTGTATATATATATACAATACATACACATATATATACATACATACATACAGACAGAGAGAGGGAACCCGACAACAAGCCATTTCTCCGTCGCCTATAATCACTGACCATCAACACCACAACAAAGCTATCACCCCCAAAACCCAAAAAACTCAAAACCCGATTTGAGATCGATATTACAGATCTGAGTTCTTCATGGTCAAAATGGAGCAAAGAAAGTTTTCAAATTTTTGAGATCGATTTTCAAATCTGAGTTTGGTGGGTTTGTGTGGTGAATTGTGGCAGTAGACTCATGGTGTTTGGTGGATTTGTGTGGTGGATTGTGGCAATGGACTCGCGGTGCTTGGTGGATTTTACTGGAAGGTGGGTTGTGGCAATGGAGGTTGATGGTTTGATGGATTTGTGTTGTGGATTTGGGGGCAAATTGGGTAGGTTTGTGTGGTGGGTTTCACAGGTGATGGAGGCAATGAAACCCATCACCACCATCACACCCACTGTCCCACCACCACCATCACACTCATTGTCCTACCACCACTATTACCACTTTTGCGATCGCCATTGCTGCCCCTACCACCATCACTACTGCTGTCGCTATCCAACCACACCACCACCACCGTTGTCGCTACCCTACCACCACCATCTCCATTACCACCACCTCCACCACCATGACCACTATTACTGTCGCTACCTTACTACCACCATCACCTCTACTATCACTATCGCCATTCATCACCACCATCATACTGTTGCCCACCACCACCATCGCCACCGCCCACCACTACTTCCCACCATCACCATCGCTCCCATCATCGCCCCATCATCACCACTACCAACCACAATCACTGTTGCCCACCACCACTACCGTCATCACCCATGATTGTCACTATCACCACCATCACCGTTGTCACCACGGCTGACACCACCACCACAGTCGTCGCCACCCACAATAACCATCACCGTCTCCCACCGTCACCATTATCACCGCTCACCCATATTACAACTGGTGTTTAAATTTTTTTCTCTCTCTTTTATATTTGTGATTTAATTTTGAATGTAAATTCAAATATATTTATGATTAAATTTTTTTTTTATTATCCCGTGCCGTCAGGTATGGACAATAACGTTTATTTTAATATGTGATAAATAAACAAATCACATATTTTCTTCCATACTGTTAATCAAATGCCATTGGCCAATCTTCCTCATTTGTACCTAAAGGGCATATTTGCTCACTAATATTCAATTCTAATAAAGTTTTGTTAGGGGGTAAAAATCACGCGTTCGAATTTTATGCCAAAGCGACCATCCAGTAGCCTTTGACCTTCATCCCACATCGGATAAGAGTCGTTTCCCCCCTGCCATATAAGCCTTTGGCCTCAATAGAGGAGGTACCCGTTAGCCACTTGATCAGGTGCTAGTGGGTATCTCCTTCATTGAGGCCAAGGGCTTATATGGCAGGGGAGAAGATGATTTTCAGTCGATGTGGGACGAAACTTCGCACGGGCACTGAGAGGTAAAGGCTACCGGAGGGTCGCCCAAGGGGTTAACTCAGGTCAACCAGAATCCTTGAGTTATGCAAAAATTTGTACCAACAAGTTTCTTTTTAGTTTGTGGATGAATAAACAAAACTACAAGTTGATATTTATCAAAAAATGTCTCCTTTTTTATGATTGGGCGGCGATGGTAATGGGTTCAAACTTTAGCGTCTGTTTTTTAGAAGTTCCCATGTTCCCACTAAACCCAATGCATCCGTTGGAAGAATACTCTGGAAACTACTAATTATAATCACTGTTGCTCTTGGATTAACAATGGATCCTCTTACAAAATTAGATCTACTATAAATTTCTTAAAAATATCACAATTAAACCACCAAATTTCATTAAGACAAATTTGATTAAGAGATTGTTAATCTCAATGTTATAAGGATAAAAAAAATCTTTTTAATGAAATAGTTAACGTCTGTCATACAAAAGGGGTGCAGTTGTCACAACTGTTCAAATGTCAAGTGGTTTCAGTGTAATTGTAGAAATGTGAAGAGGTGTATGTGTAATAAAATCAAATGTTAAGGGATGTAAGTGTGATTTATCAAAAAATTACTTCATCTGCTCTTAAATATCTGTCGTTTAAGGTTTTTGCACAGGGATTAAGGAAGCTATTAAATAGCTCTAATATGAGTAAAAAATAGTTACACAAGATTAAAATACTCTTATTCAATACGTATTGGGAAGAAAAAGAATATGAAAGACACTTAACCTCAATTTAATCTAATGCATTGAAAAGTTAAGGGTAAATTTAGAAGAAAAAATATTAATTACGATTTAGTTTTATTAAACGACAGATACTGTGAAAAAAAAAATTATGTAAAACGACAGATATTTATGAACGGAAGGAGTACATCTCAAACACTATAGTTGTCCCTTTTACATAGAAAGTATAATACTATCAAAGTATAACACCATAGTACGCCTTCAAAATCTCCTTAATTTTAATATTTTCTATGATAAGATAAATAAAATTATTTAATTTTAATTTTCAAATATAAAAAAGTTCCAATAAATTTTGAGATGTGATTCAGGCTGAGCCCATACCTTGAGGGCTCAGCCCATGACTTGGACATAATGCATAACCATTCTCCGTGACAAAACAATCATCTCTAATAAAATAATACACAACTTACAAATTACTCATACAAATCGGGTCAAGTCATAAATGTCGCTTGTACAACTAAATCAAACCAGTGTTTTATTTTGACATCAACCCGCACATCAAATAATTTCCAATATCAACACCAACAAGTTCTAATAAAGCCCAATTATGTCAAAAGGGTCTGCATTTAATTCAACTTATTTACAATGTAACCGTACAACAAGTTCTAAATATGCATCATCATATACCGTCCAATTAATCACACCCTCCCCCAAATAAATATGTATCATTTACCATCGAATCAAACCCCCCCCAAATTCTCTGACCCATCCTCGCACTTGCACATTCACCGACTTAAGCCACCAGCAGCAGCAGCTCTGTCTCATGTGCTCCGCGACACACCGACTTAAGAATGTGAGCGTCCCCATCTACACGTGTGTGGTCCCCTCTTCAAAATGGCTTCTGAATGTACATGAACATATCCTGCAACGGCGACATCTGATAATTATTCTGGAACGGAGGAGCAATGTCTATAGAGGCATCCACGTAATTAAACGGAAAATCTAGGACATTCTTCTCCCATTCGTTCAGCTTCGACTCACTCTGCACCTCTTTATCGCACGTGAACTCCGGCGACACCACCTGTTCGGAGCAGCTCGAGTCCGTATGCAACCTCGGGACCGAATCCGATGGGCCGAGGTACATATAATCGCTGTACACCGTCGGTTGATTCGACGGCGCGTGCGTCAGGATTTCCGGCTTCTTTTCGTCGATTTCCAGCAAGTCGTCGCTAACTTTCCGACTGCCGACGTGTTGCTTCTCTACGGAACCCTTTTTGTTGTATATCCGGCACAGGACCCAGTCATCCAGCTGCAAAATCACAACCGTTGGATCAATTAGTCACTAAACATGACCGTTGAATCATTATCTTTTATGTACAGTCTAGCTTTCCCTATCTCCAGAGATAAGAAGGAATAATTTACCCTTTTTATAATAAAGAATTATGCTTGCATGTTTTGTGGGCTACCCACAATAGAAAATCTAACAATAATATTTTAGAGATATTATGTCAAGGTTCGGAACTTGTCTGTATCGTGTCTAAATTTATTAGACATATATATTTTGATTAATTCATAATAAATATAAATTCTGGTCATCGTAAGTTTACGCCGTTATTTAATAAAATTTGTATCAATTTTGTGTTAAGTACGCAAATCAGTGTCTCGAATTGCCAGTGATACCCATGTCTAATTCACTCACTAGAATCACCACCGTCCAATCACAACTGATTGTTAGATGCTCTGATTGATCCATTGAGACCTGATAGATCTGATGCCCAAACGATAGGGCCCCATTTAAACACCGGTGGGTGTTGGATTCAGGGTCGTACTCATAAGGTCAGAACACTAATTTCATCCTACCACCTAAAATGTCCATTTTACCCATGCATCTGAGGTTGATAATGAATTCTGGTTTATGTACCCTTAAGCTGTTGTTCTTCTTCCGGGCAGATCGATCCACATCGGCGAGCCTGTACTCATGCATAATCCAATTAGTCTTCTCTCCCCTCGGAGCTTTTCCGGCATAAAACACCAAAGCCTTCTTAATTCCCACTGCTTTCGGATTTCCGATCGGCTTATCAGCTCCGGTTGCCTTCCAATATCCGCTCCCGGCGGCCCGGTTCGGTCTCGAACCATTTGGATACTTCCGGTCCCTCGGCGAAAAGAAGTACCACTCCTTCTCTCCATATAATGCCAAACCTACAAAATTTACCAAAAATCCAACCAATTAACATAAACACCCCCCCCAAAAAAAATAATCAAAATTTCAAAAATGTCTCAAAAATAAAATAACTACCTGGGAGATCCCAAGGGTCGTACTTATAGAGATCAATTTCGGCGATAATCGGAACAACAATCGGCTGAGACGCGCATTTCCGGCACAAATAGTGCATCACCAGCTCGTCATCAGTGGGGTGAAATCTGAAACCAGGAGGCAAAAGCAAATTCGCTGCCATTCTCTCTCTCTCTCTCCTGTGTCAAAATTTTCTTGCTCTTGAGCTTTGGTGGGTGACTATGGCGATTTTACTAATATGAAACAAGAGGCTATTAAACTTGAAAACCAACGGAGAGGAGGGAACTTATAGAGGGGTTTAGGGGGACACGTGGCGAGGAGAGACGGCTGGTTCTAGAATACACGTGGGCGATTACCTTGGTCCTTGTGAACTAGGGTAAAAAAGTGAGAGCAGCCGGACACGTGTCGGAAGATTAAGGTAGGTCGCGCGCGTGGCGATAGCCTACAATGGGTGTGATTCTGTCACTGCTTACGTATATTGTTTTGGACGGATTCGCACGTTGAAGAGAGAGAAAGTCGGCTAACAACATGTCCTTCATGGGTATGCCTGTCCAGTCAAGTGGATTTACTGTCTTTTTTGTTTCTTTCTTTTTTGGACCACATTAAACCCAACTTATAAATTTTGATTTTATTAATTACCAACTAATTATATGAATCGATTAAATTTGAAAGTTATGAAAAGATTGAATTCAAAATATTTAAATTTAAGTTAATTCTAATTTAAAAACACATAATTAAGCTATCCCTGCAAATAGAGTATTTTGGACTTTCCATTCTCCTATTCGAGGAAGATTACAGATCTTTTTTTTTGCTGAATCAAAAATTATAATTTAAATTTAAATTTAAATTATTATTTTTTAAGAAAGTAAGTTATAATTGTAAAAAATATAATTGATGATAAAATTCATATAAGTAATTATTTTAAAAAATTATAATTTTTAAAAGTTAAATTATATCTTTTAAAGGTAAAATTACAATTGATTGAAATTATTTATAATATTTTATAATTAATAATAAATTTCAACTTTACAAAGTGAATATTTAGCATTAAAATCAATAATTTTTTTTATGGCACCTATTTTTTTTGATACGATAATATTATGGAAAATATTATGTGAACTAAATCGATGTGAGTCGCAAGATCAACGTGTTTCATTATTATCCAATAATTTACATTTATTTGGTACACAAATTTGATACAAAATTTTGATCTACGTTATATTAGATCTTGGTTTGTAGTCAAAGAGTTTGAGAGTGGAAGAGATTGACACGTGGGTGATGTGGATGTACACGTGGGAGGTGGTGTCATGCAAAAGAATATTTAATATTTAATATAATAGTGATAGTTTACATGATATTATTATCTAATAACAATATTTTAAATGAATAAAATAAACTCCACCGAAACAATTATAAACTTATTTGACCCAAAAAAAAATAATAATTATAAATTTACATGAAAGAAGAGTGAATAATTATTTATTTATTTATTTTATATGGATGAATAATACTGACATGTCCAAATTTTTTTAATATATATATCAGTCCTATTTATAATTATGTACAATATAGTTTAACCTGCTTATTTATGGGGCCAAATAATGTTATCTATTTATCATCCAAATATATTAAAACTAAACCCAAACTCATTAATATGGTATTAATTTTTTATTAGTTCATAGACTGTGCCTAAAATTACAAAAATTNCCTGCTTATTTATGGGGCCAAATAATGTTATCTATTTATCATCCAAATATATTAAAATTAAACCCAAACTCATTAATATGGTATTAATTTTTTATTAGTTCATAGACTGTGCCTAAAATTACAAAAATTGTTAAAATTTGGTGTCCTAGAATTATTAAAATTGAGTCTTTAAAAAAAATATTAGAAATTTTAAATATTATTATTTATTTGAGAAGCTTAGGCGACAGCTTTAATGGCCTATGACTAGGACCGGCCCGGATCAGTCATCTCACTCACTTAATATAAAAACTCATCCATTTTTAATTTTTACACCGTCTATTAGAATCAAATATATTTTTAGAATTAATCTATAGATGATGAAGATGAAAGTGAGATTTGTTATAATTGTGGGAAGAGTGGCCTTTTGACGTGTCAAAGGTGGATAAGGACAAGGACCGAGTAGGAAGTTGCTAGGCCAGTCGTTACTTGGAAGTTACTGGGCCATGAACCCATAGATCACGCCATTCCCCACGCCTTTTTTGTTTTTTGTTTTTTTAAACCCAACTTTTTTTAATTACAGTTTGCCCAATTTTAATACCTGAAATTTCATTTGACCCCCAAAACTTATAATTGTTTTGGAAAAAAAAAAACATACTATGAAAGTTATGACTCAAGGCTACGAGATTATAATCCAATATAGACAAAGTTTAAATCCATCCTAACTTGTTTGTATGATAACTTAATTTAATTGAATCATAATTTCTAATGCGCTATTAAAAAATAATTTTTTGATTAAAAAAAAAAATTTGCACCAAATAACAGATTTACTTTTCAAAGTTGAAGTTTAACCATATTAACATAAATATTGCAATGAATAACTCAGAAACAAACCCCATCTCTCGTATGACACATAAAAAACCTCTTGGGGCAGCTGTGGAAATTTATCATTTTTGGTATCCTACTAGTTGATTTGTATGACATTATCATTAGGACAGACAATNGGCAGCTGTGGAAATTTATCATTTTTGGTATCCTACTAGTTGATTTGTATGACATTATCATTAGGACAGACAATGGCCAACGTGGACAAAACAGTCAGAGGTGTGACCTGTAGTAGTCGTAATGGATGACCTAATTAAGATTCGAACTACATGGCAAATCCTCATTGGTTGGCTTCGATCTTTCAATAATATTCAAATCTTTTGTCCTAACTCATTACTACATTATCAACAATAAAATATTATATATGCATAATTAATTTTTGTCACTTAAAAATTGTCAATTTAAAAAAAAAAAAATAACTAATCAATTCAGCAAACAGGTGCCACATAAAATTTACCGTTCGACGTAAACATGAGAAAATATCATCAATTGTTATCTTATAAACACGGAATATTTTCTCCATCCAAACATTAATAGGTCCATATGTAAAGGGTGGTTTCTGAATTTGTTGGGCCCACCTTGCGGCTTCATTAGAAAAACATTTGGGTAGGTGTAAAATATTGACAATTGTGACAGAGATGGTCCAAAAATAAAGTCAAATGACTGGACGGTTAAGACTCAACATCATTTGTCCACAGATAGACTGTTATTATTGATGTAAATTAAGGGGTTGTTTGATAATATTATTTAATATTTAATGAATTAAATTTATTTGATAACTTAAAATTTATACAAATTAATATTTTAAATACTTTTTAAAAATGGACTAAAATCTTAAATAGTAATGTGGTGTTTAATAAAATTGAAAGTTGAAGTGTGAAAACTGAAAAATGAATGTTGAATTCGTATATTGTTTGGTATCCATTGAAATTTAATTATTAAATTGAACCAAATTGTTTGATAACTACACAAAAATAACATCTGAAAATAAATTAATTTTTAATTTTATCTTTTCACTCTATACTTTAAAAATATTTATAAAATATGTTTTTATCTAATAGAATAATAACTAATAAATATTAAAAAAAAGAAGAAAGTGTGTGTGATTGTGTGTGCACAGAGTGTGCAGTGCATGTTTGTAAGTGTAACTGTGTGTTTTGTGCATCTGTCCATGTGCAGTGGGTGATTGTGTAATTATGTATGTATATGCGTGGTGCAGAAGACAAAGGAAGAAGACAAGGGAATAAGACTTTCTTATTTCGCTTGCCGAAGAAGACGATCAAGTCAACAAGAAGGATAAATATGTTAGAGGTTTTGGAGAAAAAATTAATTAGAAATTTAATAGGATTGTAAAATATTTTAAAATATAATTATTATATTATAAATATTATTAAAAATAATTTTGCTGAACGCATAAAACTTTCAGAATTAAATAAGTGATATTCTGCTTAATATTGTAACCTAATTTTAAGGAGAACTTAATATATTAAAATATTAAAATTTTAGTTATTAAACGAGCTTAATTAATACTCCAATACGTTCATTTTAAGTGTTGAATTTGAGTTAACAAACACACTCAAATTNTAAAATATTAAAATTTTAGTTATTAAACGAGCTTAATTAATACTCCAATACGTTCATTTTAAGTGTTAAATTTGAGTTAACAAACACACTCAAATTATCTATTTATCACTCAATACCAAAAACGGTAGTCAGTTAAGAATTTTATAAATTTCTCATAATGGACAAATATATACTAAATATATTTTACATTTTTTAACTTTTCAATATCTATCTTTCACTACCATCACCACTATTGTGCCGTCGTCGTCGCCGCCGCCACCATCACCATCACGATCGCCACCACCACTACCACAATTGTGCTGCCATGACCACCATTATGCTACCACCATATATTTACCATTGTGTTATTGCCACCACCACTACCATTATTATTATTGTGCTGCCACCACCATATTGCCATAAATTGTGTCACCATCACCACCATTATGCTACAACCACCACCACCATCATTGTGTCATTGTTGTCACCGCCGCCACTATCGTGGCACAATGGTGGTGGTAGGAAAAAGTTAGTTATGGTGAGATGATTAAAGAAAAATGAAAAATTATAATAATAATATTTTTTAGACTTCAGCTTGTTATAAGTGTGAAACAGTTGAATTCAATTAAATACTTAAATTTTAATGGATACTAAACAATCTACGAATTAAAAAATTCAGCATGCAACACTTATAATTCAATATTCCATTTTTCAGTATTGAACTTTCAATTTTATCAGACACTATCTAAAAGATTGACTTAACTACGGTACCATTAATTTTTTTTTTTTTTTGTATTGTATCTCTAAAATTTATTACTTCAGTAAGTGTTTTTATTATTTTTGTGAGTCATTTTATAACCAAAAAATTTATCATTTTTGTGGGTATTTTTATTACTATTACGGTAATTATTTTTATCATTTTTCTTTGACACAAAAAAATTATCTCATTTGTGGGTGTTTTTATCAATATTGTGGTAACTATTTTTATCATTTTTTTCGGTACCACACTAGCAATAAAAATACTCACAACATCCTTAAAAATATTCATAAATTTAATAATTGGAGGTATGGTACTGAAATTTATTTTTTCGGTACCAAACAGACTAAGTCCTAAATTAAATAGGCATAACAGAGGTTAGCAAGGGTTGGACTTTAAAATTGCACGTTTGAATATCGTCTTTTTTTTTTGTTTGTTTGTAATAGTGTCTGATAAAAATTTTAAAAAAAAGATATAACACTTATTTTTTGTTTTTGGTCAAGGACATAACACTAATTCGGATGACAGGATTCCGGAAGGTTTTATTTTTTTATTTTTAACGACAGTGATTTTCTTAACTTGAAATATCTAAAATAAGTAGATGCATGATGTGCGTGCAAGATCCTGTATAATATAAACACTAGAACAGATCTTTTCCGTGATGAACACGTGTCCGTCAATCGGGTGGTCGATCTTGCTACTTGAAATAGGTTGTGAGGGTCGAAAGTGGGCCAAGGTGGATAATAAATCGTTTTTATGAGTCGCCTGAGTGATCCTGGAAGGCTAAAGGAGGTTTCTGGAATAAAGAAAAACAAGTTAGAAGGGTGCCGGAGTGTTTTTCGGTGTATCTTCTCCCACGATCAAGTCAGTTCTTTGAGAGAGGGAAAGAAAAAAATACTGTATGATGGTTGAGAGAGGGTTTGTTGCGTACCTCATTTCTGTGTTTGTGAGAACTATTTATACTTTAAAAACTCATCATTGCTGTCAGCGTGGCTAGTAGGTAATCATTGGAGGTGGGCAGTGTGCACACCATTTGAGTAAGATGAGGTCATGATAGCTAGTCTAGCCTAGCCTAGGCTAGTGATCTGTCCATCAATAGCTCCTGCAGGAGCAAAAATGCCCACGCGGATAAATACACCTCGGTGCCGAGGGACTAACATGATTTAAGACCTATATACCCAAACTGCCGAGGAATATGTGTCAGTCCATGGTGGTTTGGGGATCCTTGATCCTTGTGAATAACATCCTCGGGGCAAGGGGTTAGAAATCAACGAAGACGTGTCGGTATCACAGCGAGAGTTTTCACTAACGCTGAATACACGTGTCATCATCTGGGAGTGTCTGAAAATGTCCCATCACATGATATATTTAGGTACTTCGTCATGCAATACAATTAAATCAAGACGACTTATAAACGGAGCATGTTTGGCCGATAAAATATTACCCTATTTTCAATTTTGCCAACAAATGACATTTTGTGTCCATTATCTTTGCCTCCGGTAGTTAATATTGTTAAGTTTTAATTTTGAGTCTCGTAAAAAAAAATCTTATTGAGCCAAAATAGGTAAATTGTGACCGACTGTTTGATTCCGAATTTACGACAGAACCTAAAATCTAAAAGCAACGTGACCCGGGACGATTCTATCATAGGTCAAAAAATATTACTATTAAAAACTTATATATTAAAGCTTTCTTATTTCTTTTTGGTGGTCAAATTGAAAAAATTAAATTCTAAACAAAATCATGACCACCATCCACCAACCTACTGATATCAATGGTATCTTTTATTCTAGCAAGAAAAAAAAAAAATAGAAAGTGGATTCAACTCCAATAATTATATTGATATTGATATTCTTACGTTCATATATGTTAATGCATATCTGTTTCATAAAGTCCAAGTTTTTCTTCCTCTATATGTTATTATTCAACGTCAATGTCATTATTAGTTCAAGTCTTCCTACTTATTTTTGGGCAGCGAATAAAAAGGACGAGGGGGTAGAAGTGAGAGAGACATGGGTAATAATTTTTTTGTCAATGCTTGTTATCCCGATTGGAATGTAACACGAAATAATTGAGACATGACCTTGTAATTTGAATCATAAGTTTGTCAAGTGGCACGACAAATGCATCTAATGAATGGATTATATGCAAAATACGTTTATTACACCTTTTTTTTTCCTAGAAGAATCAACTAACCACCCTATGCGTCTGACTAATTTGTTTTTAGATTTTTTTTTTGTAGTAAATAATAGTCGGGTAAGTTGACACAATTGGTTGTACGAGTCAAAATAGGATTAACTTTTACTTGACAACAATATAAAACAACACTACATGAATATATAACAGAACACAACCCGGTTAAAACCCTCAAATTGCCACCTTTCCAAATCATTTCAATGTGTCGTCACTTCATTAGTAATTAATATGTAGGTTTTATTTTTCGTGCGTCTACATCAAGGTTTCTATCTAGTATGAGTAGTCATACAGTGATACGTGACATATGCTAGCTTTCTAGATCGAAATGGTAAAATTTGAAGACAGATGTGCCAACACAAGAGCACATTTAAATTTCTATCATAAGTTGAATTATTTAAATTTTGATTAATTTGTGGCTCAAAACAAATTTTTTTTTTTTAGATATTGTTGATATACGATAATGTACACATGTTGGTATTTTTTCAGGTCATGTATTTTTGAATTTTTTTTTGTCATTTCCTTTTTAAAGAAAATGAGTACGAAAGAAAAATTATTATTTTATATAGTGTAATCAATTTTTTGAACATTTAAATTTTATGTTACTTCGTGTTTTTATACACGAGTTATAACTAGTGATTGAATATAGTTGGAACTTTGACGTAGACAAAAAAAGGCCCTGTCATTTTGGGTTGTTTAATTTACAAGGACACTCCATGATATTTTAACATACTCTTCCATTATATCTTGACATTTCATAAATGACAATGATACCAATTAAAATTTTTTATTTAGAAGTGAACTAAATTATACTTTTTTTAATATTGGCTAAGTGGTGCAATCTAAGGGTATTTTATTTTTAGTTTGTCATTATTGCATAAGACAGTCAAATAATATTGAATTGAATTTGAATTTTTTCATATTCTAAATTCGAATCTATTCATATCAATTCGATATAATTGACGATAACAGTTATAGTCGGATGAAGAACGATTGAATTGTGCTGTCATTTCACATAATTTTGTACCACCACGGCATATGCTGCTCTACTTTACTATAAGTTGTCAAGGCTTTTTCAAAGTTGAGCATTTGATTGTTTTTTTTCCCCAAAAAATAAGGATTCCAAAACCATAGAGGGGGTGAAAGACGACAAATTTGGCCAAGAAACTTCAAATCAATCACTGAACTAAATTGAAAAAGGATGTGGATTAGCATCACTTTTCGTTTTCTAGTTTGTTGTCCAAGTGAAATGAATATTACTCTTTTCATTTTCAACCTTTTTAGGCTTCTTTTTTAGCGGGAGAATGATTGAAAATGTAATAAAGAGAAATTTTATAAAATTTTTGTGTGTTTAACTAGCATGAAAAAGAAAACGATAGAAAAAATATTTTTTTTTCATACTTGAATTTTCTCACAACTAAAAAATACAAGAAAATGCACAAAAATTATGATCTATAACTAATTTTTTATTTTATTCTTAAAATATTTTATTGGTTATTAATTTTAAAAAATTTTGATATGAATTTGATTAATCGTATAATTTGATCTAAAAACCTTTGTGTTGGTGATTGTTCCAAAATTAGATTTTAAGCCATTTTTTAAAAAATTCTGACTTTTAATTATAATACGTATTTTTGTCTTTTTTAAATAGATTTAATATAATTAAGGGTAATTTAAAAAATTATAAAAAATCTCTTGTAACTATTTTAAAAATTTTTCGATAGATTTTTCATTCTAACCAAATACATGAATGAAAATATATTTTTTACCAATTTTTTTTTCTTTAACTTTATTTTCTATTATTTTTATTTTTCATCATTTTTTCCCCCTCTAAACAAACGGTTATATTCCATGAGACAAAGGTCGTGTTATGGCGGGAGAAATTTATCTTAATGCCGGCTTCCCTCACCTGCCGGCTTCCCTTGGTGGGCTGCCGATCGGCCGGAGCTAGCTCCTCAAAAGGTCTCCCACAGGTGGTGTATATAGTTTTTTTTTTTATTTTAAAATGAATATGAGTAAAAAATTTTCTGTGTATACAAATAATAGTAAATCTCATCCAATATTAAGATCCACTTTCAATCAAAAAATAACATAAAATTAGTTTGGCAATTTATATCAAAATAGTATATAATCAAACGATAAGTAATAGCTCCATGTAAAAACAAAAAATAAAAAATAAAAAAAATCCATAAGGCTCTCATAATTAACACGGATAGGAATTAGAGCATACCAACCCCAACTGAAATCAACTCGTTGACATGCTAATGTACCAACTCCAACTAAAATTTGATATTAAAAATCATTTTAGAAACATTATTGAGTGTTTGAAAAAACNCGTGTAAAAACAAAAAATAAAAAATAAAAAAAATCCATAAGGCTCTCATAATTGACATGGATAGGAATTAGAGCATACCAACCCCAACTGAAATCAACTCGTTGACATGCTAATGTACCAACTCCAACTAAAATTTGATATTAAAAATCATTTTAGAAACATTATTGAGTGTTTGAAAAAACTCATCAATGAATGCTGCAATTCCTAATAGTAGTAGTAGTCACGTCAGAGCCATTTTTTTTTTTTGAAGAAAAATAATATTTAAACCTAATTTATTAAAAATTGGTAACGGGTCTTAACTAATAATGACGTCGAATGTCAATCTACTAACAAAGAGCGATTACGTCAATAAATCAAATCCAATTAACATCACGGTGTAATTCATTAGCCTACTACTGCCTAGTGCTATTCCATTGGACCTATTAACATTGCCAATATATATATCCTGTGATAGTCTAACACTTCTGTCCACGACAGTAGAATTAACCAAATCTCTCTCTCTCTCTCTCCCTCTCCCTCTCTCTTTATATATATATATATATAAAAGAAGTGTTAAGGTCACTCCCCGTTTCTATATAAGATTCTTCCTTATAATCGAGTCGGTGACAAATAAGTGATAGATAACATTATACTTCAAATTTATAACATATTGNTGCCTAGTGCTATTCCATTGGACATATTAACATTGCCAATATATATATCCTGTGATAGTCTAACACTTCTGTCCACGACAATAGAATTAACCAAATCTCTCTCTCTCTCTCCCTCTCCCTCTCCCTCTCTCTTTATATATATATATAAAAGAAGTTTTAAGGTCACTCCCCGTTTCTATATAAGATTCTTCCTTATAATAGAGTCGGTGACAAATAAGTGATAGATAACATTATACTTCAAATTTATAACATATTATGCGGATAGATACACTTCGGTGCCGAGGGACTAACATGATTTAAGACCTATATACCCAAACTGTCGAGGAATATGTGTCGGTCCATGGTGGTTTGGGGATCCTTGATCCTTGTGAATAACATCCTCGGGGCAGGGGTTGGAAATCAACAAAGACGTGTCAGTATCACAGCGAGAATTTTCACTAACGCTGAATACACGTGTCATCATCTAAGAGTGTCTGAAAATGTCCCATCACATGATATATTTAAGTACTTCGTCATGCAATACAATTAAATCAAGACGACTTATAAACGGAGCATGTTTGGCCGATAAAATATTACCCTATTTTCAATTTTGCCAACAAATGACATTTTGTGTCCATTATCTTTGCCTCCGGTAGTTAATATTGTTAAGTTTTAATTTTGAGTCTCGTAAAAAAAAATCTTATTGAGCCAAAATAGGTAAATTGTGACCGACTGTTTGATTCCGAATTTACGACAGAACCTAAAATCTAAAAGCAACGTGACCCGGGACGATTCTATCATAGGTCAAAAAATATTACTATTAAAAACTTATATATTAAAGCTTTCTTATTTCTTTTTGGTGGTCAAATTGAAAAAATTAAATTCTAAACAAAATCATGACCACCATCCACCAACCTACTGATATCAATGGTATCTTTTATTCTAGCAAGAAAAAAAAAATAGAAAGTGGATTCAACTACAATAATTATATTGATATTCTTACGTTCATATATGTTAATGCATATCTGTTTCATAAAGTCCAAGTTTTTCTTCCTCTATATGTTATTATTCAACGTCAATGTCATTATTAGTTCAAGTCTTCCTACTTATTTTTGGGCAGCGAAGAAAAAGGACGAGGGGGTAGAAGTGAGAGAGACATGGGTAATAATTTTTTTGTCAATGCTTGTTATCCCGATTGGAATGTAACACGAAATAATTGAGACATGATCTTGTAATTTGAATCATAAGTTGTCAAGTGGCACGACAAATGCATCTAATGAATGGATTATATGCAAAATACGTTTATTACACCTTTTTTTTCCTAGAAGAATCAACTAACCACCCTATGCGTCTGACTAATTTGTTTTTAGATTTTTTTTTTGTAGTAAATAATAGTCGGGTAAGTTGACACGATTGATTGTACGAGTCAAAATAGGATTAACTTTTACTTGACAACAATATAAAACAACAATACATGAATATATAACAGAACACAACCCGGTTAAAACCCTCAAATTGCCACCTTTCCAAATCATTTCAATGTGTCGTCACTTCATTAGTAATTAATATGTAGGTTTTATTTTTCGTGCGTCTACATCAAGGTTTCTATCTAGTATGAGTAGTCATACAGTGATACATGACATATGCTAGCTTTCTAGATCGAAATGGTAAAATTTGAAGACAGATGTGCCAACACAAGAGCACATTTAAATTTCTATCATAAGTTGAATTATTTAAATTTTGATTAATTTGTGGCTCAAAACAAATTTTTTTTTTTTAGATATTGTTGATATACGATAATGTACACATGTTGGTATTTTTTCAGGTCATGTATTTTTGAATTTTTTTTTGTCATTTCCTTTTTAAAGAAAATGAGTACGAAAGAAAAATTATTATTTTATATAGTGTAATCAATTTTTTGAACATTTAAATTTTATGTTACTTCGTGTTTTTATACACGAGTTATAACTAGTGATTGAATATAGTTGGAACTTTGACGTAGACAAAAAAAGGCCCTGTCATTTTGGGTGTTTAATTTACAAGGACACTCCATGATATTTTAACATACTCTTCCATTATATCTTGACATTTCATAAATGACAATGATACCAATTAAAATTTTTTATTTAGAAGTGAACTAAATTATACTTTTTTTAATATTGGCTAAGTGGTGCAATCTAAGGGTATTTTATTTTTAGTTTGTCATTATTGCATAAGACAGTCAAATAATATTGAATTGAATTTGAATTTTTTCATATTCTAAATTCGAATCTATTCATATCAATTCGATATAATTGACGATAACAGTTATAGTCGGATGAAGAACGATTGAATTGTGCTGTCATTTCACATAATTTTGTACCACCACGGCATATGCTGCTCTACTTTACTATAAGTTGTCAAGGCTTTTTCAAAGTTGAGCATTTGATTGTTTTTTTTCCCCAAAAAATAAGGATTCCAAAACCATAGAGGGGGTGAAAGACGACAAATTTGGCCAAGAAACTTCAAATCAATCACTGAACTAAATTGAAAAAGGATGTGGATTAGCATCACTTTTCGTTTTCTAGTTTGTTGTCCAAGTGAAATGAATATTACTCTTTTCATTTTCAACCTTTTTAGGCTTTTTTAGCGGGAGAATGATTGAAAATGTAATAAAGAGAAATTTTATAAAATTTTTGTGTGTTTAACTAGCATGAAAAAAAAAACGATAGAAAAAATTTTTTTTTTCATACTTGAATTTTCTCACAACTAAAAAATACAAGAAAATGCACAAAAATTATGATCTATAACTAATTTTTTATTTTATTCTTAAAATATTTTATTGGTTATTAATTTTAAAAAATTTTGATATGAATTTGATTAATCGTATAATTTGATCTAAAAACCTTTGTGTTGGTGATTGTTCCAAAATTAGATTTTAAGCCATTTTTTAAAAAATTCTGACTTTTAATTATAATACGTATTTTTGTCTTTTTTAAATAGATTTAATATAATTAAGGGTAATTTAAAAAATTATAAAAAATCTCTTGTAACTATTTTAAAAATTTTCGGTAGATTTTTCATTCTAACCAAATACATGAATGAAAATATATTTTTTACCAATTTTTTTTTCTTTAACTTTATTTTCTATTATTTTTACTTTTCATCATTTTTTCCCCCTCTAAACAAACGGTTATATTCCATGAGACAAAGGTCGTGTTATGGCGGGAGAAATTTATCTTAATGGCAGCGGTAAAGGATGGTAGGTAAGGTACCTGCCGGCTCGTAGCTGATGTACCTGCCGGCTTCCCTTGGTGGGCTGCCGATCGGCAGCCGCTAGCTCCTCAAAAGGTCTCCCACAGGTGGTGTATATAGTTTTCTTTTTTATTTTAAAATGAATATGAGTAAATTTTTTTCTGTGTATACAAATAATAGTAAATCTCATCCAATATTAAGATCCACTTTCAATCAAAAAATAACATAAAATTAGTTTGGCAATTTATATCAAAATAGTATATAATCAAACGATAAGTAATAGCTCCGTGTAAAAACAAAAAATAAAAAATAAAAAAAATCCATAAGGCTCTCATAATTGACATGGATAGGAATTAGAGCATACCAACCCCAACTGAAATCAACTCGTTGACATGCTAATGTACCAACTCCAACTAAAATTTGATATTAAAAATCATTTTAGAAACATTAGTGAGTGTTTGAAAAAACTCATCAATGAATGCTGCAATTCCTAATAGTAGTAGTCACGTCAGAGCCATTTTTTTTTTTTTGAAGAAAAATAGTATTTAAACCTAATTTATTAAAAATTGGTAACGGGTCTTAACTAATAATGACGTCGAATGTCAATCTACTAACAAAGAGCGATTACGTCAATAAATCAAATCCAATTAACATCACGGTGTAATTCATTAGCCTACTACTGCCTAGTGCTATTCCATTGGACCTATTAACATTGCCAATATATATATCCTGTGATAGTCTAACACTTCTGTCCACGACAGTAGAATTAACCAAATCTCTCTCTCTCTCTCTCCCTCTCCCTCTCTCTTTATATATATATATATAAAAGAAGTTTAAGGTCACTCCCCGTTTCTATATAAGATTCTTCCTTATAATAGAGTCGGTGACAAATAAGTGATAGATAACATTATACTTCAAATTTATAACATATTGTTTAAGCAGATAAACACGTGTGATTCTCTAACTTTGACATTTCAGCAACATATCATTGGTTGGCCCATAATGTAGTTTGATGCAAATATTTTATTCGAAGCGTGACAAAGTCCCACTTCCTAAAAATTAAAGTTCCTTTAATATATATTTTGATAACACATGTTTCTCCCACTTCATAAGCAATCGCAGGTAAAACCAAAAAAAAAAACACTAGTATTTTTACAGCAACCTTTGTAACTAAGACCACTTTTATATCCACAAACAATTGATTAACTAACCACAAATTCAACTTTGGTGGGTGTGAAAACAGGATGAATTTGGGTTATAAACATCATTTCATGTCATATTCTCAATAATCTTGCTTTATTTAAGAAGGTAAAACGTGCCTTTTGTCTCATTTAAGTTTTTATGAAGTGGGCGGGCTTGTCATCCTGGCCACACGAAATGAACATTCGACTTCTCATTTCCTGTATTTTTTGGACTTTTCCAACCACCAGCTACAAAATGTATTGCTAGGAGAGAGACAGAGAGATACTACTTGAGTTCGCCGCCCTCAAATGTTCCCATGATGATGTACTTTTTTGCACTTTGCTACATCACCCAAATGAAATTTAAAAATTATAATCTAAATGTCTATCATCTCTTGGATCTAGACTGTTATTTTTTAGATTTTATTTGAATTTTATAGTATTATTCATTCAAAAACGATCTTTAACTTGATCCATAACCCCGAGCAAACCCCGATCAAGTTAAACCTGATCCATAATGTTTATATAATGACTCCAAAAAAAAACTCGTTCCATAACCCACGGAACATCAACCACAATTATAATATATATATATATATGCGTGCATCTCATGTGATGTATGAAATTTATAATCTCGCCTTACCATCACTTTTTCATCAAATACTCTATAAACCTAATATTTTTGGATATTTACATATTAATGTGTTTTAATAATATTTTTTTAAAAAAATTGATGTAGTTGAGAAAAGATGATGAAAATTTAAATTTAAAGCAGTTTAAAAAAATGGTAGGAGTAATTACAAAGAACACATGAAATAATTTGATTGGAATGAGTTAATTAAATATTTTAAAATTTTAGTAATTAAGCATTTAGGGAGGGAATTCTTTTCAAGGCCTCTCTTCCCTAATTTAATTATTTTATATATAGACATACTACTTAAATTAATTAAGGAAAGTATCTGGTTAACATTAAAGACGTTAGCTAACTATGCTTCGCTTAGTTGATCATTTTAATTCTTTCAACTAAGAAGTGAAGGAGTCAATCCTTGTTGTTTCTTCACTTTTTTTTATCTTTGAAGGTTCTATTGTGTCATTTTTCCAGACTTTTCTTCACCCATTTGTGGGTGCTTTTTCACTTCACTTATTGTAGATGCATTGTTCAAAAAGTTATAATAGTTGATTACTAACTTTAATAATAAAAATAAATAAAAAACTTGTTTTCTTATCATAAACCCTAGTTTAATTCTCATTTGTTGTATTGAATATTTGAAACCTGATAAAAGGACATTTTTTTTTCCTAAAGATGAGTTTCGAATCCGGTCCTTACACTACAGCGAAAAATGTAAATAATTGGGAGTTGAATGGTGGAGGGGGGTTGAAACTTCAACTGATTGACGAATACAATGTGCAAGTGCAATTCTATTAGATTTCATTTGTAAGTTAGCTTGCATGACATAGATGAAGCCACTAACACTAATATATATTTTTCAGAAAACTGTCAAACACTTTTGTGCACGGGATAAGACCAAACCAAGTCCAAATCTAAGCCCACAAAAACTGAAAAAAATGCCTTGTCAGAATGCATTTTCTGACGGGCAGTTTTCAACTCTCTCTCTCTCTCTAATATGCGACAAAATCTATGTTCAAGCAAGCATGCACTGGCATTAGGACTTTGTGTACCAAGTTGCATATTTTATGGTCATATATTATAGGACATGAAAGTGAAATTTATGGCCTTTCTTGGTCATGAAGACAGGCTATAACATTCTATGGTGCAGGGAAAGGCATCAGAAAAACGGCAGGTTTGAAATTAGTAGGTTTCGTGTTTTTTTTTGGGGGAGGGCGGCCCGGGGAGGGGGTGGCGTTGTTGTCCGCTGGCTGTCTCCAGACAAATAGGAGTGTGTCATCTCTTTTCCGTACAACAAGAAGGTAAAAAGAAAAGTGTAAAACCCTAATAAAGCAATAGATTCTGGTTAAAGGATTTTTTATACATTTTGCACGGGATAATTCTTGTAATCGTGTGAGGCAGCGATCTCTCAACTAACGAACCTGAAACAGTAGGGTCAGTAAAAATGGGGGTCAGGCCTGTGCCCGGCTAATTCCTTCCGAAGCTTAAGTCAGTATAATATCCAAGAGTTTTGCTTAATGAACTCTTTTTCTAGTTCGAGTTTGCGTACCATTATCTATTTTTCTGAGGAATATTTATACTTGAATTAGTAATAATTGCCAAAGATCTTCAGCCTCATCTGGACATCTCACATCTGACACATCATTCCTCGTGTAATGAGTATTTTCTATTCACGTCTCCTCCTATTGAATGCTAGGGAAATGGGGTAAAAGCTCGGCCATGCGCTGAGCATTTATGCCACTCCCCGAGTACCCAAATCCAGCGGTCGGCATCTGACACTAACTGATCATTGAATACTCGGCGGAACAGTTCCTCGGGAGAGCCGATCGCGTCGTCTCGGCGCATCAGCCATTAATGCTTAGCCATCATGACAGTAGGTTTAGACTCCTAGAGGGCAGGTACTGTCAGGCGCGCATTTATTTGCCCTGTCATTATCACTCATTCTGCCATAAATGTGGGGTCACATCGCATTAAAGACGATGTCAGTTGTCGTACTTGGCCGCTTCGTGTCACCATACCTTGGCTTACCTCCTCGGCATTCTTTGGACATCCCAACGGCTTCATTGTTTCACGTGTCAACCCGGGGGCTGAAGAGCCACACTAAAGTCCCGTCAACTGCCCCCCAGCCGCAATCCTTTTCGCAAAGGAAGACAAGTGGCATAAAGAGATTGGGGCTCCATTATCACGCCTTATTAATAGCGACGGTTACTTGCACGTCTGGTGCTGTCCTTTTCAAATGCCCTAATGATGAGCCAACTTTTTGATTCCCGCTCCCTATGAGGCAGTATAAATAGGAGATTTTCATACCTTTTGAGAACTTTTGCATCCTCAATCTCTCCTCAGTAGTCAGACCCCGAGTGCTTTGTCCTCCGAGTTTCCTTGGTTCTCCGTGCCCTCTTTGAAGACTACCTTCCTATAAGTACTTCCACTTGAGTTTTTTCTCTCTTCATTTCCTCTACATTTCGTCCTCTTAGTGCCCACCAATGACTAGAACTAGTAGAACCAGGGGAGAAACGTCTGTTAGGGCTAGTACTATCCACAAGATGAGGAGAACCCAAGTGACTGATGAGAATATCCAAGTCTTTAGGGTTAGGTACCACATCTGTGAGTCTGTCTTCGCTTTTTCCTTCAATCCCACTCACCATAGGAGAGATATGAGAAATGTGGACATGATGCCTTTCTAGATGAAGGTCATCATGGAAGGAGGGTTGACCTTTCCCCTCCATCCCCTGTTGCTGGGAGTATTGATGCAATTGAAGCTCTTTCCCCTTCAATGTGGGGTTAACTTCTTTAGAATTGTGATGGGCGTAGTCGCCTTAAATGCTCGGCTGGGGACTAACTTAGGGGTAGACAAAATTTTATTCTGCTACGACCTAAGGCTAGTCGCCGGGGGGCGATATTACCTCCAGGCCCGAGATTCCTCAATGTATTTGGTAACCCACATGCCTGACTCGGACAAGGGGTATATAGACGATCTGATCATACTCGGCGGCAGTTGGGAGAAAGGGACCGGGCCCGAGTATGACGTATTGTACTGCCCCAAAGTGCTGAGGGATAAAGGTGTGTTTTCTTTCTGACTTCTTATTTTATCTATTCTTGGGTCCGAGGGACGTACTGATTTTGCTTTGTTTTTGCAGAAGGGTATCGCCGGGATGCTGCCCAACTGTTGAGGTCCCAAGTTCGGTTTGCTGACTTGCTAAGGGTCTGGTCCTCGAACCCGGTTGAACGAGCGGCGCATACCCTCCTCAGCTACACGCCGACCTACAATCGATTCTCCCAGATCCCACTTCCTTTCAACCCTTTCGTTTGGGAAGATCACTCCTCGTCGGAAGAGGGAGAATCCATGGGAGGTTCTGAAGAAGAGTCTTAGCATCATGCTCCCGAGCCACTTGCACTTGAAATGTTCAATCCGCCACCCATCACCACAGCTACAATGGAGGTCGCCGCCTCGACAAGGAGAGCCAGGCTTGCCGGGTTGGCCGGGCCTTCCAACACTGCCCCCATTATCCCCTAGTCTAGTTCTCCTCGGAGGCAGCCGTCGTCGCCGCCGGGTACGTAACCCAGGGATCCGGCTGTGCCGACCAGGCAAAGGCCCCAATCTCAACAAGTCCACGCTCCGGGAGATCGGCTGAGGGATAGGCGTGTTTGGGACGCCGAACAATCTGAGGAGCGCCGTGTAAAGCAGCGGCATGATGTCCCGGCCCCGGGCCCGTCTGTCTCGGGCGAGTGGGTTGCTCGGGCCGAGACCAGGAGCGGCCGACCTGTTCTGGAAGCCGACTCCATCCTCCAATCCCCCGAAGTGGCCTTTGCCGTCGTGAGGACGCTACAATTTGACACCGATATAACCATGTACAAAGGTTACTCGGATAATCAGCTTCTGATGAACACTATTCAAAATAACCTGGTGGTAAGTTTAACGCTTTCCCGCGTAGCTCTCACACCATTTTGGTCATTCCCTAATATTCCTCATTTTTCAGGCCAGCCAGCAGATAAGAGCTATCATTGAACGTTTTTGGGAATATAAGCAAGAGACAAAAAATACCGAGCGAGCCGCAGCTACTAAGGATGACCACATCCTTAAGGTCGAGAGGACCCTCGACAACCAAACCAAGCACATCGCCGAGCTCATTCGCCAACGAGACGCCCTTCATGCCGAGTTGGAAAAGGCCAAGACGGGTGAGGCTGCAACGATAAAGAAGGCCGAGGAGTATGAGCTGCGAGTGTCCTCCTCCGAAGCCAAGCTGCAAGAGTCGGAGTCTGTAATCAACGCTCTCACTGCCAAAGTAGAATCCTTGACAGCAGAAAAAGCGGAGGAGCAGGAAAGACTACAATCGGAGTGTCAGAGGGTGTGTGTGGCCATTCAAGACCAAATGGTCCCCGCTTTCGAGGAAGCCAAGAAGAAGGCCTTCAAAGAAGGTTGGGACGCCGTCCTTCACGCCTGCCACGTCGAGGTAGGCTCGGACTTGTTCGTCAAACACAGCTTCCTAAGGGAGGCCGACGACGAAGACTTGGATGAACGGGTCCGATCAGACCACGGTGATCATGTGGAGACAGAAGGGCCGGTTGGGGCTGAAGGTGAAAACGAACCCATCACACTCAGCGATGGATCTGACCAGCCTTCTCCTGCCCTTCCGTCTTTGCCACCTACCGAGCCAACAAACGATTTGTCCTCTCCGCCCCCATCATTACTGGGACGCATGATACCAAGCTAGATAAAATATTGGGGTCTGGAGATGAGTTACAAAGGCAGCGTGGAGGCCTCGGTAGGTAAGGAGCCGGGGAAGAATGAGTCGAGGGCATCAGCAGCTGGTGGCCCCACTTCTATGTCCAGTATTTTTGTAGCTCTTTGTAGCTCTGTACTGAATTTTGCTACTGTTTGTATGCCTGGGGACGCAAAACCCCTTTTCTTTAACGAACTTTAGTTTTCTATAAGTTTCTGCTTTCCTGCGTCAATCGTATTTCTAGGACATGGCCTCGAAGTTGCGCATTTATTTGTCCTGTCATTATCACTCATTCCGCCATAAATGTGGGGTCACATCGCATTAAAGACGATGCCAGTTGTCGTACTTAGCCGCTCTGTGTCACCATACCTCGGCTTACCTCCTCAGCATCCTTTGGACATCCCAACGGCTTCATTGTTCCACGTGTCAATTTGGGGGCTGAAGAACCACACTAGAGTCCCGCCACAATTTATTATCAATTTAATAGTCATAATACATTAAGTTTCAAAATTAAAACGTCAAATTATGTATAAATAGCATTCGTATTTTCAAAATAATAATCTTTGTTGAAAAACTTGTCTCTAGGAAAAAGATGAGGTTGCCTTTGAGATTCATCCCACGATGAAAGAATGAGAAAGTTTGATGAACACATAAAGGTTAGTAGAGTAAACACTTTTACTTTATAAAAAAGCATCCACAATATTCAATGACTTCCGACCATCTCGTGCGATTATAGGGGTGATAGGTTCAATGTAGTGTTTTAATGACCGACTCCAGACATATGGGGTTGATCATCTGATCGGGTGCATCCAATACGAAAGAACATGACCATTTGATCAACGATCATGATTTAAATGGGCAAAATTCAAATTTGGCTTCCTTTGGCCACAAACAATGAGTAACGAGTTCGGACAATCTCGTGCGATGATAGGGGCGACAGGTTCAACCATGAACTTATAAATTATACTGTGAAGGTGTGATTACTTCCTACAAAATAAAAAGCATGTTTTGAATCACTGGCATTGTGGTATGTGGTGGTAGCCAATGGGATCGTTTGGCACTTGATCAGCATGCCAAAGACTGGATAAATTAGCTGTGGTGTCACTCATAATCTTTGTCCATTAATTACTTTAGTTTTCATGAAGATTGAGGTTTTAAACAATTCTAATCCCGCTCTTCTTGATCTCATATTTTGTCGATTTCGATGAATTTTAGTTATTGTCGTTAGTTTTATTAGACAAGTGAGTTTTTATAGATTCCGCGGAAAACATCTATTAGATTTATTAATAGACGATTGATCTTGTTCAAAACTTGACATAACATGAGATTGAGAGTATCCAAATTCAACAATAAAATATTGTCACAACACTCGATATTTTCGTTTATAACGGGTCTGGGTTTTGAAGAAAACTGTCTTGCAAGACCAATTAAATCGACTCAAAGTTGGTTGATATGCACTCCATTAATCACCAAATAATTTCGAATTGTATTTTTTAAAATAGTATCACAGCAGAGTCTCTTAGCTCACATGCGAGTCCATGAGAGAGTGTGAAGAGAGTCATCTCAAATTGAAGTGTCCAAAACCATGGAAGCGAGAAAGGAGACAAATTTGGCCAATAAACTTCAAATCATCACTAAACTCAATTGAAAAAGGAAAGTGGATAGGCATGACTTCCTTAATTTTCCATGATTGCTGAAGAAGTTGTCTACGTGAAATGAACACAAAACCCTTTCATTTTCAGTCTTTTTTACATGATACCCCCCACCAGAAAAGGTCTTGCTAGGGGTGGCACTGCTTGACCTCACTCCCCCGCCGCCACCGGCACCACCATAATATTGTTGTGGTTTTTTCACACTTTAGCACTGTTACCAGGCACTACAACACATTCCACAAAGTAGTGATAAAGATTTGATGATGAGATAAATATAAGATAAATCATCAATTATTATCTAATAGAATTAAATGTAAATAATTGTGACTTGATCGATCATAACTTTTGCATTGACAACAAGTTTTAATTAATACTGGGACTCATTGTTAATTGAACGAAAATAATTATAATTTAGATCAACAAATTAAGTCAATATTTTTAGTCCAAGTAATATTATTCTTTTAATAACAATAATACTACTTTGACTTAAAATGTTGATCTGATCAATTATAACTTTTAAATTGAGAGTAGACCTCAATTAATGCTAAAACTTACTGTGAATTCAATGACAGTGATTAATTAAATCAGGTTAATATTTTAAATTCAAATAACATTGTTGTTTTGATTGATCATATGTAGATATGATCAACCAGCAAAAAAAATGTAGATCTGATCATATATCTATTAGTGGAAGTGTAGTTGTTTGTAGTGAGAAGAGTCTCAGATCAATTTGTCTCCGCTCTATTGAAAAGTCTCCATTTCAATGGCGGTTTAATCAACAAATGTGTTTTGGGCTGGATTGACAAACCTAACCCAATCTATGATCTTCACGGTGGTAGTCTAACCAAACAAAGAAGAAAATTTTAGATGGATTTAACACACCAAATGACAGGTGGCAATGACATATGTTATACACAACTAATAAGAAGTTGTCACATAACTAATTTGCGGAATACACAAGTTAGTTTTTTTGATAAAAAGTGATAGGTGACAGTCATTTATTGAAAATATACAATATTTTATTATTGATGTACACATGATATTGTAATGTAGTGTGCTAAACCCACACAAAAATTTCTCCAAACAAAGGCCTTATGTTTTTGTACATGAGAATCCATCAATGTGTAATATAAAAATGCATCAATGTGTAATTTGCAAACCCTCTCTCCACTTTTCTTAATTATTAGAATTTTTATTTAATTAATTACAAAGTTCGGTATTCTCAAGTAACAATCAACATTTGGTCAATATAACCACATTTTTACTATCTTATCAATTAACCACCCCTCATTCAATTTTTTTTTATATAAAAAAAATTAATTTCAATTTCCTATAAACTTTAATAATTCTTGAATTACCCTTGGTATTTGATGAAAAAAGAAGTCTAGAAGGGTGAGAAGGAACAAGTCGGAGCAAGACTCAGTTAAAAATTTTGTGAATCGTACGGGACGGCTACTAGTATATCTCAAAAACGTTTGTTCATGCTTGCATTACTATAGATAGGCCTTTGGTCCATCAACTTGCTTGTTTACGCTTTACTTTTGTAGTGATGTGCAAGGATCAAACTCTTTTTTTTTTTTAATTTTTAAATGTATGGATTTAAAGGCGGCTTGCAAAATATTGGTGGTTTTTGTCTATGCCAAGAAGCTCGAAACACACACACATGTTCTCTAAAATTCCTCCATATTTCACATGCTGATTTACAGATTCAGAACATCCATGCATGAACACTCAAGGATTTAAAATGGACTGGTCGCCTCCCTTGAACTAGGAGGATCTGAATCAGGAAAATCACCACTTAAAACCATAAAATTAGCCATCATTCAAGGTTGTATGCAGTGTAAGTTTTTCCTCTAGAGGGTCGGGAGAGGTAAGTGATAAGCAACATTACATGCTTATTTTGGTATTTTTTGACTTGAATTCCCGACATGTCCTTTAAATTCGGTCGTTAGACCGATGAATATTTATCGTCGTTCTAAATCTAATCTCTTAGACAAATAAATACTTATCATCACTCTAAATCCAACCTCTCTACAATATTAACAATCTATTTATAATTAATTCCATGCAAATATATAATATAGGACCTCACAAAGTTTTACATCCGAAATCAAAAGGTAAAGTATTTATAATGATCACATGTTTCCTAACGGCATAATTATAGCAGTCAAAGGTAATTAAAAACAAAACTATACTCACAAATTCAACCCTTTTTTGTCATGCAATTATAGGAAAAGGGGCGAAGAGGTTTGAACTAGCGACATTAGAGTTCAACTGTAACGGTAAGACGGTGGTTATTAGATTAACTGTGTAACTCAATCACAAATTCAAGTTTAATGAGTGTGAAAGGGGATGAATTTGGGTAACAAACATCATGTCATCCTCAATAAATAAAAGGAAAGTAAAACGTGGACTGGCGCCGGTTTATATGAAAATTGTATGGCGATTGTTCATCTGTCTACGTGAAGTGAACCTTTGAACTTTGCATTTTCAGGTCTCTTTTGGACTTGAAGCCCCACCAGAAAATGTAATGCTAGCAGACAAACTACTTGAGTTCACTGTCCCCAAATGTTCCGATGATGGTTTTTTTCCTTTTCACACTTCAAAAAAAGGCATGATTCTCGTGTTCCTATCTTTGGAGATTTAATTGTATCTTTCTTCGGCTTTCTCTTCACTTTTGTCTTTCCACTCTGTACAAGTGCTTTCGTGGTTGCTTCGTCCCCATTACCTTTGCGATATATTCCCATTTAACAACAAAAACAAAAGAGCATGGCTAGTTGAAGCTCATTTGACTAGGTTCATCAACTTGGTAATATAACAAGTTTGAAATAACCAACAAAATGACCGATTTAATTACTAATCCTGAATTGTGAATACCCCCCCGCCTCTGCGCTGCCTCTCCAAAAATATTATGTCAGAACTTAACCAATTACCTTGTATGTATGATGTAGATGAAGTCATTACACATTAATCCACAGGATCAGACCAAACCAAGTTCAAATCTCATCCCACAAGAACTCCAAAACTACAGGTCAATGCATTTTAAAGGCGTCTGTCTATATGTGACGAAATTTATGTTCACGCGTGCACTGGCATAAACAGGACTTACTTTTCCCACCAACTTGCATATGTGTTATAGGACATGAAAGTGAAGTCTATGGCTCAGTGTGTTTTCCAGGTCATGAAGACAGGCTGTGACATTCTGTGGTGGAGAGAGCGGCACCATGGAGGCGGCAGGTTGGAAATTATTAGGACCAATGCTTTTCACAGCAACCCTACCATGTATGTATGCATGAAATTGTTGTTCAAGGGATCAAAAACAAAAAATCCTAGCTGTCTCCAGAGAACTAGGAGGGTGTCATCTCTTTCCTGTACAACTACTTGTTAAAAGAAGTTTAAAGCCTAATGTAGGCAATAGATCTCACATGCACCCCTAACCTGACAAAAGAGGCTGAATTTTGCTCTATTTGTTTGTCATGGCAACCTACCTAGTGGAGCACATGACCATCGGTGAAATTATTGTGATACTGCGCCAACACTTTATTTGGTATCATTATCTACTATTAAAACAATAAATAGGCGGCCCGTAAACCCTACAAAATATAATAATTGCATAATTGCACATAATTGTATAGACACAAAAACTCCCACACATGTATTGATATCACAAATATTTTGTTGCCCACCCTGTGGATTTCATGCATCAATTGGTGTTTTAGCATATGGCCTACAATTGACTTGTGATTACATGTTTGGTCATTTTATTGTGTTAAGAGTCTTTTCATATTAACTTTGAGGGTTTTTTTTTTATGCTCTTAATTTATGAATGAAATTGTTAATAATTTTCTTACAATTAACTTATATTTTTCTACAACTATCCACCTCTCTTTCTAGGCGACGAGTGATTGTTGAAATTTGTGTGTATTAAATATGATGCAAAAATTATAAAAAAATTATTTTAGTTTTATTATTTGCTAAAACAAAATTAAAACTTATAATTAAGCCAACCTAGGCCAGAATTAGTGGTTTGATTTCGAAGATGATGTTCTTAGGCTAAATTTCACTGACACCCATTGATTTAAGTTATATTTCATTGATAACCCCTCCAGTTTTTTTAAAACTTACTACTACCCCTGTTAATTTTTGTTGATTAATAGACAATGCGATTTTACATAATTACTCTTATCAAAACTCCTATTTTACAAAGGTGCTATTCAAATTTACCTTTATATTTTTATCTTGTTTTTAGTTTCACCCCATGTTATGTCCTAACCTAACCATTGTAACAATTTTTTTTTATTGGAGGAGTTTAAATGCTAATTCACATATTAGCATTATTAATATAATTGCATAAAATTAATAACAAATTAATATATAATTTTATCAAACCAACATCAAATTGAACTTCAATTTTTTAATTAATATTCAATTTTATCTAATTAACATTTAATTTTATCAAATTACACCAAATTAATATTCAATTTCATCAAATTTGCACTCAATTAATCATAAATTTTATTATAGTAAAATTAAATTTTGTTAAATTATTATTCACATTCATCAACATGGCATTCAATTCATCCAATAAATATTCAATTTCATAACATTAACACCAAATTAACATTCAATTTTATAAAATCCATATTAAACTTCATTAAATTACTACTAAATTAATATTCAATTTAATCAAATTAACACCAAATTAGCTATCAATTTAACATTTAGTTTTATCAAATCTACATTAAATTTCAGCAAATTAACTTGAAATTGATTTTAAATTTGATAAAATTACCATTTTATTTTTGCAAATTAATAGTCAATCTCATCAAAATTGATATTCAATTTTATAAAATTAAGACTAAAATAATATTTAATTTTATCAAATTTAAAATTTTATTTCATTTTATTAACATCAAATTAACCTTTAATTCTATCATATTTATGAATTTCATCAATTTAACGTTCAATTTATAAAATTAACATTATCTTTTTAAATTAATCCCAAACTAACATCCAAGTTCATCAAATCAATACTAAATTGTCATCCAATTTTATAAAATTGACATTCAATTTCATGAATGAACATTTTTTTTTGAAAAAAACAATGATACATTTCATTAACTAGAAAAGATTACATCTTTATAGAGGGAAGACAACAAAAAAGAAGGAATTTCCTCCCCCCTCCACAAAGTTGGAATACTACAATTTATAACAAATTTTACTAGACAATTGGCAACATCATCTCATTCTCTACCAATTCTAGATACTGAAAAGGAATCAAAAGTCGACCCATAAAATTGAATTGGCTCCACAAAGTTTCCTATCTCCGATAAAAATTCCTATGCTTATTCCGTATTGCATCAACTACACCTTTGGAATCTCTTTCTAGCACAATTTTCGTTAACCAAGTTCATGGCCCAAACGCAAGACAGTAAAAGCAGCAAATGCTTCCACATTATTTGCTTAGCTGCCCAACTAATTTCTGACTAAAACCTGCTAGAAAATGTCCAAATTTGATTCCTTATCACCACTCCCACCCTTGAGCACCCACAAGAACTCCCCATTGGTGGAGCAATCCATGTAATATTCTGTAACCGATCAACTTGGGTATGCTCTGCCAGGCCTTGAGTTTGAGTATATCGAAATTGATGGAGAATGCAATCCAACAACTTCCCAAACAACTATTGCAAATGGACACCTCATAAATAAATGAAAGGAAGACTTGGATGGATCTCATTCGTTAAGAACTTGAGCTCTGATCCTTTGTAGATTTCATAATGTAGGTAGAATATCAATAAACAACCGCCAAGCGAACTTCTTGATTTTGTTAGGCACTAAAAGAGACCAAATAAACATACCATGCCATCTATCATCCTCCCTACTACTAATGGAACCGGAATTATGTTGAAAACCAACCAAATTCTGTTCAATAGCTAAATGATAAGCACTACTACGTACTGAAAAATAATCGAATTCCATATAGTACCACATTAGACAATCTTTCGGTAACTGTGGACATATTGGAATAGATAAGATATCTTTAACTTCAAAATTTATAAAATGTTGACGAAGAAACTCAACATTCTAGTTTTCAATCACATTACCAAAAAAAAAGACTTACTCTTGTATCATCATTGAGATCCGACATATGACTGCTAACCTTGAAAGTATAGTATAAACTCTTACCCTTTGACCATTACCAATTAACATTCAATTTAATCAAATTAATATGAAAGAGATGTTGCTCATTGCTTTAAGTAACAACCGAGGCAAACTTATTGTTAGTGTTAGTTTGTTCTGTATGGTAAGGGGTAAATTGGTAACTCACAAAAGAATAAGTTATCATATCACACATTTTTTTTTTTTGGCTTGAAAATAAAGTCATAGACAACGGGGTAGTTTGTTAAATGCGTATATAAATTACATGGGCGTGCAGTAATATTTCAGAAACTAGATGGGGTCTTAGTGAAATATAAGTTAAATTCAAGGGATGTGAGTGAAATTTATCCCTGTCCGAAAAAAAAATGCAGAGAATAATGACAATATTTTTGGTGGAAGAGGGGTTATGTACAACGTTTTTTTTTATCGAAGAGACGATCTTAATCTCTCCAATATTTAATATTTCGTGGCCATGATGACAATAGCAACATTTGTCATTATATTTAATGAGATCCATCCCACATTTACACAATGATCATCTTCTTCTTCTATGTATTGCACCCTTGTAATTACCACCTTTCTGCACAAATTTCGAGGTTCGACTCACTCTAATGTCATGAACTGTGGTAGCATGACCACCATGCTTAATGGGGTTTCTCCTATTCCCATAAGCTGAATCCCCACTAATCCCAACCCTAATCCGGTGACTCCGAGGCCTCAAAGATCTCCTCAAGTGATCTCCTCTATAGTCCCTCCATCGTCGAGACGATAATGATCTTCTCTCCTTTCTGTGCTTAGGCTCTTCTTCTTCACAAGTCATTGGGTATAACTCCATGACCATCTCTCTCTTGTGGTCTCTATGTTTTCTCTTGAGCATAGGAAGCTTATAACATAAGAAAGTGCAGCTATACTCCAACACAGAGAAACAGGTGGCAAAGCAGGCCCATGTAATTTTGCAGAGAGTTGTACAAATGCATTCGCAGATGCCCAATTTGTGTGAGAGATAAAAGAACAAGAGGACTGCACATTATCAAAGGAAAGCAAGTGAATAATATTGGAAAAGCCAAAACAAGAAGTCACAGTTTAGAAGCCAGAGCCCAATAGATTATATTCAGCTCCCTCTTAGCAACCTGACTAGTGGGGACCAAACTGGGTAATGACTCTTATAGAGAGGTTCAGAGCTCATGATCAATTTTAATTTCTCCCGTCAGTCCGCTTCCCTAATCTATCAAGTCTAGTGACGCAGTCATGTCATGCCCCTATTAGTTTTAAATCAGGGAATTAGTGCTCACATTATTTATTTTTAAAAAAGTAGTGATTGTAAGAGTTTTAGTTATTTTATTTTCTGGTAATTGTGTGGTGCCAATCATTTCTAACAAAGAGCATGTTGTACAAGAATTAAATAGAGTATACTCCATCTTGATCTAGTCGTAGAGCGAATATCTATCTAAGAAGTTGAATTTTTAACTTATAAAAATAAAACAGTGGTTAAGATTGATTTAATTTTCACATACTTTAATTTAACGGTATAAAATTAATCCCAAAAATTTTTTCCACACAAAAATATCACCATTTCTGCATGACCCTCAATGTTAGATAACTCAACCAACACACTCTCCAACGTCAAACAATCCCACCAATCTCCCTTTTCTCTCTGTTATAGTTCTACCTCCCTTATTTTCTTTTTGTTCACTGTATACTTTTATTTCAAATTATGTAATTAAAGAAAAAAATTAATAAATTACCATTTAAAATATAAATATTGCACAATCAATTCTTAATTTTAGTATTACAGAGACTTATTGCTAGTTGAACAATATTGTGCATTTATATATTTGGCAGTAAAGTTCTTATTTACTAAAAGTAACAAATTTCTTACTCACCAAGGTAGAACAGAGCTGCTACAATAGCCAACTTCAGCAGATGGGCAATACAGAAATTTTCGATGTAACAGATGAAATCCCATGTTGAACCACATGTTGAACTGAATGATAAGAAACAAATAAGCCAAAAGTAAAAGAATAAGAAGATAGAGACATCACTGAGATATATTTTCTGAAAGTTATACAGATAAAAGCAGAAAACAGGGAATGAGTATTAGTCTACTCAGTTTTTCAATTGTTTTAAGGAATGTATATCATACACACCTAAAAATTTTCTAACAGAAAATATGAAAGGGTGTTATAAAATTTTACCTGCAAGACTTTCCTGCAAGAAAATCAAGTGGGTGACCAAACAGATTGCCAACAACTTCTACAAATCCTGAAGAAAGTGACCCAATTACACTCCCCATAAATTAGGGTTAGATTAGCACTCCCACATAGTTGAAGAATATTTCCAAGCACCAGAAGAAATTATGCTTCTTCTTTTCTTCTGCAAAAAAACGTATAAAATGTCATATAACTTTGGCCAATCATCTTAAACTCAACAAATACATATAGCTTATTAGTCTTCTTGGGCTCTTGCGACGGCAATATGATGCTAGGTATAGTATGTTAACAAATATGTATAAAATTCCCTTGTGTTTGTTCAATAAAAAAACTCAGTTAATTTCCTTTTTTGGCTTCACCACCAACAAAAGAAGATGATTAAAGGAAAGAAACAAAATAACCAAATGCAAAATTTGTGGGCCATCTCCAAAATCAACTTAATTCTTTGGTCTATTGTGTAATTTGAAAAATGACTTCTTGTGCATCATTCAGTGATGAAATCAACAGCAAAAAATAAATTAATGTAATTGCGGCATTGTGCAAGGCCAGCGGGGAGGCTGTGGAGAGGAAGAATCTACATCGATCACAATGCGAGCAACAAGATAATTGTGTCCACGACCAAGCCAAAGACAGTTGTCATCACAACACTTGCTCTTCCGAAACTATCTACTTGACTAGAACACAAAGGGTTTCATGAATGCAGGTTCCAATTACATGGGTAGATATAAGAATCCATTGGAAGGTGCCTCTCAAGTTTCTGCCTTAAACGGGTTAGTTTGTGATCAACTAAGGTGGTGTAAAGCAATTCGTTTTGAATTCGAGTTTTACTGGTCAAAGAAAACCTAAATTTAGTGATTTGCAGGTAATTGTATGCATTTGAAATTTGTCTATGATTATGAAACGTTGTTAGAATGATTATTCAATACAAGGACAAAAAGGATCAAAAAGATAAATAAAGGCAGTTACCATTCTTGGCACGTGCATGCCTTTGTTTGTATATGCGTTGGGTGGGTGTGAGAGAGAGAGAGAGAGAGAGAGGTACTCCAGTAAATTGTAGAGCAGAAGGATTGAGGGCTGTTGATGTCTGAATTCGCAGGGGTATATGACACAGGGAAGAAAGAAGTGAGGGAGAAGAGAGTTCCATTTCAAAAGTTTTGAAAATAACCGACAGGCGGGTATGTATGTGGTATCCTGAAACCCTTTAAATTTGGGCTGTTCGCATCCTTTTCAGACGGGCTTAAGCCCATTAAAACTACAGAAGCAGTGTAACTGTGCAAGAACAAGAATGAGAAGATGAAAAACCCTAGCTTCAGAAGAGCCCACAGCATGGCATCATTAAACAAATCATTCACCGGGAGTTAATAATATATTTCATTATATACGTATACATATAAATTGTATGTAAAGTTGAATTCTCAATTTATAAAAACACACAATAACAGTCAAGATTTATCCAACGTATACGTATAAATAATATGTATATATATCTATCTACTATTACAGCTAATAAATTAAATTTTCAAATTATAAAAATACAATAACAATCAAGATTTATCCAATTTTTATTTATTTCGATCCAATGGTACAAAATTCACTCTAAATATATTTTTTCCACTCAAAGATATCATATCGTCAAATAACTTAATTAACACACACTCCTCAATAGCAAACAACCCTACTAAGTTTCCCCTCGTTCACTTTAGTTTTAAATTCAATAATTAAAAAAAACAAATAAATTATAATTTTAAATATAAATATTTTATGATCAATATTCAATTTTTTATATTACAAAGTGACTTTAAGCAAGAGTTATTGCCAAGTATATACAATATTGTGGATATATAATATAAGCAAATCTACATATGCTTGATCTTTAACCCAAAAACAAGTTCAAGCTCGGTTTGTTTGATGAGATTGAACCTAGCCCAAGCTTGGACCAATAATTGACAAATAAAACTTCAACAAAATGTTTGAAACTCGTCAAAAAAACACCTAATAGAACCCGAACACTCTTCAAGAACGACTACTAGTCGGCTCAGTTCAGTTTTGATACAGTTTGTGAACAGATTCAACTAAATAAACATTCGACCAATCCAATATCATTCAGGAAAGACATCCGAAAATCATATAAATATGGCCATCGAGAAGCACAATTGTTTTTTTCAGAAGTCACATGAAGCGTACAGTAATGTCACGCTCTACAGAATCATGGGGTTCCTGTCACCGAGCTCAAAAGACCGCCACATTATCCACAGGCTAAAAGAGGCACTGAAGAAAACCGGGTATCAAAGTGGGAAGTGTAGACAAATGGTATTGCTTTCAAAAGGTGTTAATCCATCCTTCCCTTCAAGATCCTCTCCGTTACTTCAGTTGGTGTACTGCAGCAAAAGTAAACAAACACATCCTTATTAGCATCAAAAGCCTAGGCACGTATAGAAATTGCGAATTGAATCGCCTAGTGTCACTTATGCTTCACCAGAGCTATGTTGCTGATTTAAATTTTTACATTTGCTGTTATCATGAAATAAATGCATCTGTGAAATGGATTATCACATGATGCGGAAATAATAGGAAAAGAGAATGGAGCACAGAAAGGCTTACACAACATAGACGTGTCCTCCCCAACCGCTCAAACAGTCACGATCCACTGATGACAGCAAAGCTTGAGAGATGGTCTCAAATAATTCTTCAGGTTCCTAAACAGTTGTAAAGGAAAAGGTTAAATAAAGCTGATACCTACCAGTACATTAGATGTGATTGGATCTATGGACAGGATCACATAAAAGCCAAATTAATACTCATGTTCTATATGCCACTGTTTATTCCTTTCACCTCTCATCCTTTCACTTACACTTCCTCTACCCAATGGGCAGGATCACAAAATGCAGCAGGCATAAAATACAACAATAAATTCAAGTTACTTAGCAAAAGGAATCACATGTGCTGCTTCCACAGGTGATACATTTCAGTGGAAAATAGATGTTCCAGATGGTGGATTTTTTTTTTCATCTCTATTCCCACAGTAATACATAAAGATTTAAAAAACATGCGTAGTTGATCCTTTGCCAATTCCCTATACATGGACGTCCTTCTCTACTGAATTCAATTATAATGCGTCATAGTCTCTCTCACTTTAAGCTTGTTAATGAGCATGTTTGCAGAAAGCACTTTTATTAGTGATCAGTGAGGCACATACATCCAAAAAAGAAAGACAATGCAATGATGCTGGCACGACAAACACAACAATACAAATATACACTTCCACTTATTTTCATCAATTGTATTCAAATTTAATGACGTATGATAAAAAAATTGGATAGTCTGGCTCCATCATCAAATTAAAATGTGAATCACCATAATCAATCATCACTCATGTTGTACACGTGTAATTATGTGTACATGATACATCTGTAACTGCATGTAGATATGAACACCGAGTATGCACATACTTATTGTGACGATTCATCTCCTCCTACCATGCCCACACCCCCTATAAAGCCTTATCGAATCCTTTGCTATTTTGATGGCCAAAATTTAGACAAATTCACTATTATTATTCATTTTGAGCATTAAGCCTGAGCTTGGCTCCATCACACTGATGAACCTATGACCTTGCTAATCAAACTTAGGTCGAGTCTAGTGCTACATAATGCTTTTTGTAAAGCTAATCTACATAGAGCTACTTGTGTATAATTTATGATCTAATATGACTCAAAAATGTTATTCTAACTTTTTATGGAATTCAAACGGATTGGTGGACCATTAGTGTTTTCTTATCTCCCAATGTTGTTAAACTTTTAGGGGGCAAGAGTATGCTATGTCCAACAACCTATACGAATTTATGTAATCAATGGAGACTAAAAGGCCCTAACCCAGTTTTCTCCGAATGACCAAAGCTACTCAGGAATGTACTGGAAACAGGCCTAACCTTTTACCGAATGGTTCAAAGTTGATGTTGAGTATTTTACCAATGCACTAGACAAATCCCCTGTACTCAAAGGAGACTGTTCAGAGAATAGTAATAACCTTTCATTAATTCTTCTACAATTGAGTGACGCAACACTAACCCTATATTTGATTTCCTAACAAGTTCTAGTAGTGATATTAGAACATTCTTATCCCCCCCCCCCCTTCAACCATCCTACCTTTCTAATCTTAAACCAATATGTGCCTACAAGCCTTTATTGTGGCACCTCTAGCAACATAAACGTCAAATTCAGATGACAAAGTTTGCTTCCCACTGTTCAATGGCATGCTCATAAGGCCTAAATCTACTCGCTATATGTTTAGCAAAAGTCATGTGAGATTGAGGTAACATCATGTTGGCTGTCAGGAATCAAGAAGCCCACTGCATGAGCATGGTTGAGATGAGGAGGTAACTGACTGACTGGCAATTTTTCACCAATGCTCTGTGTGTGTGTGTGTGGGCACTTGCACCAGCTGTGCGTGCATGCAATCATTGTTTTGGTCTCACCACTTTAGCTGATGAGACAAGCCTCCTCCTCGCAGAATAAAAAAACAAAATACAACTATGGTGGCATTCAGTGACCATAAGAAAGAGTTAAGTCTTGGCCGAATGAAAAAGCTTATCCTGCTAATGTGCAAGCACGAGTTTCTAAATCACTAATTCAAGTTCATATAGGAGTCCTCAATACGAGGCTCAGCTACTTTGCTGCATGACAACTGAGTCATTCTGCACTTAACAATATCTGGTGTAGACTGAGAGAGAGAGAGCGAAGAGTGTGGGCAAAGTATAAACACTCCAATTTAAGCAAATCCTAGAGACCCTAGGAGAAGCATCAGTTGTCAACTCAATTAAATCATCATGCAAGACATGGGATACATTGACAAACCATATCAGGCTTGAACATTGATTCGCAGGCACCATAAAGGGATTCTGAGGCAGTACCAGCAACAACAAAATCTTTGGCAAGCTCCCTGCATTTGGAAAAGGAGACCAATATAAAGTAAATTAGTGCAAGTATAAAAGAGAATATTGCCTGTGTATATCACCGAAAAACCCAATATATATTACCAATCAGCGAGTGCTCAAGATTGCGTGCTGGTTCTAAGCAAGGGTGATTTAACTACTGCTACATGACACAATGCCTTTCAAAATGGGAGATGCTTGAATATTAACCAATTTACAGTGAGTGAAAGAGAATTTAACAAGTCCTAAGAAACACATAATGCAGAAGATTTCCATTTCTAAAGGTCCCTGTATCCTATGATGTATAAGGTAACAAACACAGATGAATCTTGGGCATCTTCTTATTGGTATTGCTATTAAATACACTAAGAAGAGTAAGCACTCAATGAGTAACAAATAAGCAAGGTGCTTCATGCAGATAGATATTTACCGAGAAAGCTACTACAAAAACTGTAGAGAGAAGATTTTTGGAAAAGATCATGAGATTCAGATTTAAGACATATATGATTGGGTTGTGACTATGATAGTGACAAACATGGTGGGCTATAAAGAAAAAAGGAGCAAAAATAGGTATACGGATCATTCTAAGACCCTAAATTTGTATCTGGCTATGAATGAATTGATTACACACATCTATGGTGATGTTTCATGGTGAATGCTATTCTCTGATGATAATGTTATAATTATCGAAAGTGATCGAAAGTGAAATAGGAATTGAGAAAACCATTATAATCAAGAAGTTTTAAAATACGTAGGATTAAAGTAGGAAGTAAGAAATGTAATATCAGTATAAGTAGAATAGAAAAGATTAAAAAAAAAGGGCTTGCGGAAAGATTAAAGAAGCCAAGGCAAAAGGCAAAACAAGTCCTGTTCCGCATTCAAGCGGAGAAGGAGGAAATAGTAAATGTATCTTTAATGGTTTACAGGTGCCTTATTGAAAATCTAGTAAGGGGAGCTAGAGCTAGAATAGCATTCCAAGCACCACCCTTGGTTGCAGCCTCATTTATCAAGGAGTGAAGAGTCTAACCATCTAGGCTCGATTGTTAATAACGACAGAGATATTGGAAATGGTGTGGCTCATTGAATTAAAGCACACTGGCTCAATCAGAGAAGTACTTCAAGCATATTATGTAATTGACAACACTATTTAAACTGAAGTGACAATCCTATCGAATAGCTATAAGGCCAGCTATGCCTTAAGTGACAGAATCTTGGACAACCAGGGAATAAAAATTGAAACAGAAGAAATTAAGATAACCAGGACATGTACAACAAAGAACAGGTGCACCCATTAGAAAGAGTGACATGATCATGTTAGTGGCGATGCAAGAGGAAGACCAAATTACTCGTGGAATGAGGTGGTTGAGTGCATGAGTGCCTGTCATTTAAACCGAACACATAGTCTTTGCAGAGTGAAATGGTGAAAGGGATCCTTGTAAGTTGTAACGAGCCTCTAATAATAAGGATAATTGTTTGGTTTGGTAACTTCATATATAGCAGAAATGACATCATAGAAATAGTTGTTAATATCTTACGATCCATTGCAATACAATACCCGAACGATACGTATCTAAGAATCATATCATTTTTCTTCGTACGATATGCGATACATATATTACGATACTAATACAATAAAAAAACGATACGCTCAATATCAAAATGACCTCTTTTCACAAGGTTTTTTCTACCTAAACAATGAAACGACATTATTTCCCTGATATGTTGTTTTTATTTTTTGGTTTGACATTAAAAGAATGAACCTATCAATCACACCTTATTCTCTCAAGACCCTATTTTTGTTTCTTCTACATCTTATTCTTCAAACAAAATCCTACCTACATTTCAATCTCAGAGGTATAGACAAACGATTGTTTCTCTTTTGACCTCTATTGCACACATGAATTACACAAAATGATAAATGAGTTGAAATATGTGTGTATAAATTTAAGCATATCTTACGAGACATGATACGTTACAATACACAACACATTATTTTTGAAAATCGACACCCCATTTCGATACACGTTTTGACAACCATGCATAGAAGGAATAAATGAAAAAAGTGTTCCCAAGAGAGGCTTGTAATAGGACAACATAAGTAATATGAATGAAGTAATAATAGAACAAATGAACCATTTCATATGATCACAATAAAAACCTAAGAATATAGACGGCAACCGACCTCTATCCAAAAGACTAATCTCTCAAATTGACAAATGCAAATGCATATAAGCACTTGAAGCTGCTAAGAACCTTCTCACGAAATTATGACAACATCAAAAGAGAGAGGAACATACTTTGCTCCGATAGAGTCCATTGTGCAAATGAAGGGTTTGTCTTCAGCACCCAATCCAGCAATCACGGGCTGGCAGAAGTAGGGACCAAACCTAAAGAAAAGGAATTTCTGATTTCATTATGACATATTTTTGTGCATAATTGAGCTAATCAAAATAGCATTGTACTAAAGCCTAAATCTGTTTCTAATCTACTCGATGGAAGAGAAAATAAATGGAAACAGAGACAAAGAAACACAAGGTTAAATAGGACAGTGATACAAATATAAACTAAACTTTTTCTTGCACTAAATTCGCATAAATAATTAAATACTGACCAAAGAATCAGTAAATATGTACTGAAGTACTAAACCAGAAACACAATGCATGTCACTATTGGCAACCATATCAATGCGATGCAGGTGCGTTCTGTTTCTAAATGGTTGCCTTCCATTTTACACAAGAAATAGAGATAAATGCAAATCCCTACTCAACCTGGTGCCTTAAGAATCCGAAGCTGGATGCTAGCGGAAGTAGTGCACCAAAGAGCAATGCGGAGCATTCACAAAGAAATGGTGCAAGCAGAAGGGAAGTCTTCCAATGATGCATGGAAAGTACAATGAAGTTGAGGAATCACATGCTAGAGGAGATGTCAATGATGCCGAGGAAGTGATGAGGCGGACTTATGTCAAAACTTCACATGATGTTGTTGACAAAGTAAATACTAATGATCATATTAGTTCTCATGTTTGTGTCAAATACTTTTGTATGATATAATGATGTGACAACGAACTAGATAAATGCTTACTAATGTGATCAACCTGCACAATAACTCACTAAATAACTCCAATGCTTATTGTAGTCCTGACTTAGGATTTGAATTTGGTCATTATTTCTAAAGCTTCCAATCATACCATGTATTGGGGCCAATACCAAGATTGATACAGACTTTGAAAGCATGATACAATGTCCATTCTCAATCATTTTCCATTTTTATATTTTCTATAAATAAAATTTCATTTAAAGTTCCAAAATAGAGGGGGTGCTATCCATGTAAATGCAATGTGCATAAAAAGAGCCCAAAAAACTCCATATACAAACTACAGGCCACAAACTACAGGCCAGGCTCCAAAGAATTCTCCAATAAGACCAATAAAACAAACAGTAGATCCTGCATACACCACCTTAAAGCAAAGAAAAAAATGACAAGTTTGCATCTTTTCTTACGATCCAAGCAACTTACATAGTCACCTACAATGATACAATTGTAAATTTTAAGAGCATTGTGAGTGTCCAGCTTGAATTCCAAGTACACAAAAAAGCTGCCATGGCATTTTTTGGCAACCTGGGGTGCACTAATGAGATGCAAATACCCTTCGATAATATTTTTGAAACCTTCACATGAATAACAAGTATGTTCAAATACAAAAAATAAACATAGAGGAATGATATTTCTGTCAAAAAATACTACTAAGCGAAGTAATCTTGCATACCACATAACCTTTACTCCTCGTCCAGCAATGGCATTTTGATAAGTTCTCACACTCACCCTTCTCCACAATGTTCACTAGAAAAAATTTCCAAATTTCTCCTCCTAACAAGCTGTTTGTTCAATGTTAAGCATTTCTAGAAATTGATCAGCATTCTTCGGAAATTGCTTGCTCTTAAGATGCAAAAAATTTCACAATAATCATTTTCTAAGTATCCACATGCTACTTATAGGTCCAAATTATAAACATGTATCTATATCATTAATAAAGGGAAAGCAGGGTGTTTGGTGTCTACCGCTAAAATGTCCATAATATCCTTTATTTATTTCTTCCCAACTAACTACCCATAACTTCCTCTTTAACTCCACTCAAATGTCTCTATTCATGAAATATCAATGTTACCATTCATTTCTTCCCATAATTACCCAACTTTTTTTTTAACCCTATATAACTGTCTATTGCTATCTTCACACAGATAAACCATATGTGTAGGACATCTGGTGTAAATAAACATATAAGTATATGCAAGTGCAAGCACCAATTATTCACATCATAATACACCTAACTTATGCATATCCAAAAATACATGCAGATAGATTCATTTGCAAATATATATGTGCATATGCAAATGCTCACACACACATGCTCATGTGTACTCAACTGTAAAAGTAAATGTACTAATACGTTTCTATTTTTTGTTGTAACAAACATGAATCCATGTCAATTCAAATATTTGTTTGGGTAATTAATGCAGTTTGAGTAGATAAAATTAGTTTTAAAAAAATCAACCAAACCAAAAAATCAAAAGGAAAATCAAATTTTCATGAAAAAACCTTCCAAGAAACCAATTTTTCATCATAAACCATTTTATGATGAAACAACCACAGCATAAAAGGCATACAACAATCAAAATCTGTCTTCCCGAATTCAGACCCAAGCATCAGTTGTTTAAATATAACTCAAGGATGAATACACAATAGAACCACTGCAATTTAAAAGCCACAATTTTTGGTTTCATAACATGAACGATACCGATTCATAATTACATGTCTATATTGCATAATAAAAACTCATTAAATTTGGGCCAACCGTTAGTCATTCCAATGCCTGATATGCACAAGTCTGTATCTGTATGTATGCAATTCATCAGTGCGAAGACAATTTCACCAACCTTTTCTCATAAAGAATAGCAGAGACAAGGCTAGCAAAAGTCTCAGGCTTCATATCCCTCTCCTCTCGAAGTTGATACAACTTGTGCCGGAACACAAGCCTTTGATACCTTCAACAACTCAACCAAACCAACAATCAAAACAAAGTTTACATGAAATTGAACCACAACTACAACAAAAAAATCAGAAAGTTAACTCACAGAGTTTGGGCATCGGTGCCCAGACCTGACAGACCAATGAAGAGCTTATCGTGAATCTTGTAAATCTTTTGAAAATCGGTAGCGATTGTCTGAAGCTGAACGCCGAGCCGCCGATCGCTGGCGATCGCAAAGCAGTTCTTCCCAACCATCGCCACAAGGGCACTGCCATTATATTCAAAGATCTGCCAATTAAATCAAAAAATAAGCACAATAAGCTAGGGTTTACAAATACAGAGAGAGAGGGAGGGAGAGAGAGAGGAGCTTACCGACATTATGGGGAGAATTGGAGGAAAGGAGTGTGCAAAATGGAGTGTTTTCCCACTACTCTCTCTGCTAGTGTGTCAAAAGCGAAAGGATGTGTCTATGTGCTGTCTTGGGCGACACTCTTTGATCGGAGCCACGGTGGACGGGCGGGGCTGGTTTTTTTTTTTTGGTAACTAATGTTTGGGTAAATCACATAAATGACCTTGAACTTTAGTCTTTGTTTTAAATTGCCCCCTCAACTTTCAATTTTTTTAATTTACCCCTGGATCTAGGAGTTCATACGAGGCTAGCGGGATTCCACATTCAATCGGAGTTAGACTTAGTTGGTTTACGAAGGGAGGGCACTCAAGACTCTTTATAGTAGTTTATCCCCTTATTTGGCTTCAAGAAGCATTAGAGTCCCTTATTTTATAAACACCTTATGTTAAATTTAGGCATTACGTGAGGATGAAACCCTACACTTGACTTGCACATGGCAACCGATGGGGAGCATTTTTGACACATCAACATTATTATGTACATTTGTGTGCCAATTTTTCTTCCCATTCTCTTCTCCTCGTGATGCTTTGTTTATTAGACCCTTTTCTACGGTAAGTTGACTAGGTATTGCAAGAAACACAACAATGGAGGGGAGAGAGAGAGAGAGAGAGAGGAAGTCAAGTCATGGATGTTTAGTACTACTATGGGAGAAGAACAAAAAAAGAACCTCCTAGAAATTATTTCACATCAAAATAATTGGAGTGAAAATGCAGGTAAGACTATGTATGTCATCCAAAGTCTCCCACCCATTTTCCATTGCCCAATTCTCTTGCTCTCGTATCATTGGTGATTCTCTATAGTTGAGTGAGTTTTCAAGTTCTCTGTGTGCATGTGTGATATATCCATATAGGAAAGTTGATCTACTTCTTTATTAAATTAGTTGATAATTAATGCTTTATGTGTTGTCAATCTTTTTGGTTAAATAAATATTGTTACCCGTTGTAAATCGACATTCAAAATCCTTTCATGTTGATTGTAAATGGTGGGGATGTTGGGTGCCACATCAGAGACCACATGACTTTTTTTGATCCCGAAAGAGATAATATAGGAAACGAGTTAGAGGCACTGACGGTGAGTCTTCGACCAAGTGTAGGTGATGGTGTTGTAGATGAGGGAGGGGTTAGTCGCCGTAGACTATGGTTGCTCTTTCTAGGAAGCGCATATGAGTGAGAGGGCTTGAATTTGGAGCTCTTAGGTTCAATTAGTCCATACTCTATTTCTATGGCTATGTATGAAGTTTTGGAGTGGATGTTCCTTATATCTAAATAATTATTTTCAGAGAGAACAATGAGAGGAAAATTTGGCGCGTAACTGTACATAAATGTTATTGTGCCAAAAATTCTATCCACCAATGGCCATGTTCAGGTCGTGTGTAGGGTTTCATCCCCACTTTAACGTCTGAATTTAACAGAAAGTGATAATTAAAATTATTTAAATATTTTAGGGGGTAAATAAAAAAATTAAAAGTTGAGAGGGTAATTAAAATAAAGACTAAAGTTTAGGGGTTATTTATGTAATTTACTTTTAACATTTTACATCTGGCTCAAACGCATTATGAGAGAATTAAATATTGAATTGTACTATTTTTTAATTAATTAGGTTTAATATTTTGTTTGGTAAATAAATTTGATACCGTATTAATTTAAAATATATATACTAATCATGTACTTATCATATATATTTTTATACAATAGACTTATATTAAGGAGGTCTTTTAACACTACCAATAGAGGTGGTATTATAATCCACCTCAAACGTATTATTCTACACATTTAATTTCTATTTGGTTCTTAAAATTTCAATTGTACCATTTGCATCCTTAATGTTTTAATCGAGTTTCGATTCAATATTTTGATTACAATGATTTAAATAGTTTAGGGGGTTAATAAAAAAAATTGAAAGTTGAGAGGGTAATTTAAAATAAAGACTAAAGTTCAGGGTTCATTTATGTAATTTATCCTTAATATTTTATACTTAATTTCCATTCGATCCCTAAAATTTTAATTTCACCAAATTACATCCTTAACGTTTTAATCGAGTTTCGATTCAATCCTTTGATTACAATGATTTAAATTGTTTAGGGGGTTAATAAAAAAAATTGAAAGTTGAGAGGATAATTTAAAATAAAGACTAAAGTTCAGGGGCTATTTATATAATTTACCCTTAATATTTTACTTTATTTCTATTGGATCCTTATAATTTTAATTTCACCAATTACATCCTCAACGTTTTAATCGAGTTTCCATTCAATCCTTCCATCCAAATCTATTAAATTATTTTAACAGAAGGAGATCACATAACTTGTTTGCAAGGGTATATTTGTTGAGTAAAAAATCTCTCACTTACAGACAAAAGTATTTATTTCCATGTTTCACATTACCTCTCAAATTTTCACTTTATATCATTTTTTGGGGTTATTATTTTTTACTTTTTCAAAACAGATGAAACAAATTAAGGTTCATATGAAAAATAAATAGGAGACAAATATATTTTTTTTTACTCAAGTCACATTTTGTCCCGGAAAGTTAAAGACTAAATTGAAATTCAGGGCCGACCCAACAGGAAAGTGAAAAAAGTGTGGACTTTAGGCCCTAATTATACAAGAGGTCTTATATTTCATAGTCCCAACCTTTGAATTTATAAGTCAATGCTAATTGAACCTTTATAAAATTTAAACTCAATAAGAAAATTTTATGTTCAATGGTTTAGACCCATCCATAAATTAGTCCACAAAATTCAAAATCAATAACTTTTCCCCCATCTTAGTGCTTCACAAAATTCATATCTTTAAACAAACCTATAAATAGACCACTCATTTTTGCTAGCAAGAATAATCTAATTTTGATCAAGAGAGAATCAAAATATCAAATTTTAATTATTTAACATAATGCTGATAAATCAAAATTTATTGTTTCATATTTTTAGGACTTTTGTTTAAATTAAATCTTATATATATATATATTTTTAAATATAGATCCTTTGTGATCATATGAATTTATTTTGATTATATATTATGGACAACCATCAGAATATAAAAAATTAAAAATCAGAAAAATTAAAAAACTAATTGTACCTCAATTTTTTTTTTTTTTGATAACTTTGTTACAAGTATCAAACAAAAATATGTTAGTAATGAATAGAATATGATTGTAAAAATTTGAGAATATAATAATTTGATTAGGAATGTGTATTTGAACTAGTGATTTTTTTTTTTGAAAAAATTACATTATTATTAAAAAAAATCCAAAAGTCTTCATTCAAATTTATTGCTTTAGGCCTCAATATATGTCGGGCCGCCTTGAAATTCAATCAAAACTCTAAAAGTTTGATTATTACAATTGAAATTTTAAAAACTAAATAGAAAATAGGTTTATACTTTAAAGATGTAAATTATAATTTACCTTTTTAAAATTTGCTATACCTACGAGCCCAAAAATTCAATATGAATTGGAATCTAGACCTAACATATTCGGATGGAAATAGGTAAATCCATTAGACTAATTAAATATATGAATTGATATGAATTCAATTAAACATAAAAGAAATCTATTTAATATGACAAATAAGAAATACGATCCAGCACTGGATAATTATTACATAAAAATAAATGTGAAATAACACATAATTTAAGTCCATCAGCCCAAATCACTTGGGAGTTGCAAAATAAAAAAAAAATCCAGTTCAACAAGGAAGTGATCTTGCTTCTTTCAAGGCTTTAAGCGCGTCGATTGATCCATATCACAAATTCTCCCCAAAAGAGTGAAAGGCCACCTAGTCATTGAAAAACCATATAGCTTATTTGTTTTATTTTTATATTTTTCAAATTTACTATAGCATTTACTTCCCTTTTTGAAAGCACTAGGAAAAAAAGAGGTGAAAATTCTCCTCTATATGTTTTTTATAATTTTTTCCAATGATAGATCACTGAGAATGAATTCAAGTGAGACTAAAACTTATAACATTCAAGTGTCTTCTATTTAGGCATCCCTCCAATTTCACAAGAATTGGATGATCCTTCAATTCACTTTTAATTGATTAAGATTTATATTTGTCAACAGATTTACTAAAATTTGAATATTTAAAATTTAGAAATTCTTTTGAATCAACTAACTTTGCCTTTTGCGTATATATCATGATAATTCAAAGGGAATTGGATGATCCTTGGAGGGGAGACAAACCCGTATTTCTACTAATACAAAATTGATGACCGAGAAAAAAAATAAAGTAAAGTGTATTACAGGGTTCTAAATTCCATAAAAAAGGAGGTTTTGAATTTATATTTAGACAAAAAGGAACCTAATTAGGATCATATTTATATGGAAAGTTGACCCTGGCATGATCTGCAGTCCTGGACAGGATCAAAACCATTTAATGACTTATTACTGATTTTAAAATTAAACTAAATATTAAAATGATATCAAATGACTGAAAAAAGGTTATATATTTTTACTACCATTATACTTATAATTCCAATTTTCAAGTGGGGAAAAGGGAGAAGGGAGAAGGGAGAAAGGGAATAGAAATCATCTACACCCTGCCTCTCTTGGGATACAAAGAATAGAAATCAAACAACTTTTCCCCGAACTATGGTAATTTTTAAACTCTTTTTTTTTTTTTTTTACCATTTTACAATTATTTTGAACTTTATTTACTAAATTATTATTTTTAAATTTTCAAGAAATTACTTTTATTGTGGTGCTGATTTGTTCACAGCTCCTTTATACTACAGTATAGGAGCCGAACCATGGTTTGATGCGCCTAAATGACATGTGTCATAGGACTGTTCCATGGCAACGGTCATTGAACAGTAGGGTTCATGTCAATGCTTCTATTAAGCGGATTTAACAGGTTTATAATTGCTAATTTGGTTTTTATTTTGTGTGGCATTCACGGGATTTGTCTAAAACTATTAGCGGGGGTAGGACAACTAAATAGAAATCAAAACAAATGGGGTCCATAGTTGAGCTGGCTACATGACCTAACTATATCTATGTATCAAAGAAACTCCATGACACTTGGTGTGTCATTAAAATCTTCTCCTTTGGTTCTTGTCACACTGAAACATCCGTCCAACTATATGTAAAAACAAGTTGACGTACAACACTCTATAGCAACTTTCCCTGCCGTCCCTCTCCCTCTCCCTCTCTAAAAGCCTTCTAATAAGCAAATACGAACAAATGTCCAGTTTTTTTTAGTAACAAAGACAAATAGCTCCTAATATGCCATAATTTAAGCAAAGTCATCATCAATGTCATCTTTATAATAAATTTGTAACGGCAATGGTTTCAACCTAGAAGCCTTTAGATATACAAAGAGAAACATAGAGGGGAAGTTGTGTTTTAGAGAGAGAGAGACCCAACTGGCATGGAGACAAAGCGAGAGGTGGAATAGATTTGCCATTTACAAAGAAGATTTCTTTCCACCCTTAACAAGGAGAGATACCCCCAACTGGCATCACAGAGAGAGAGATTGAAAGATTTCCTAAGATACTATAAATATTGGTGAGCCTCATTCTAAACATTTATGCAATAAGAGAGAAAGAAGAGAGAGAGAGAGAGGTTTTGTAATGGTTTGCCATTGAGGTCAGCATGAAGTGTTTAGGAGGGATATATTATAGAGAGATGGCGTGGACGTTATTTTGGGTTGGCTTAGTACTGGTGGTGAGTGGCAGTGCCAGTGGAGGGAACGTGACATACGATGGCAGATCACTGATCATAGACGGGCAACGAAAGCTTTTGTTCTCCGGTTCAATTCACTATCCTCGAAGCACCCCTGATGTATGCTCCCCTTCTCTCTCTCTCTCTCTCTCTCTCTATATATATATATATATATATATATATGGCATGTGAGTTTCATTGATTAGATGTTTAGAAGAACTGGCTATATGAGGAAAAGTGTAAATGGAGAGAATCAATCGGGTCATGCACCCAAATTTCGTAGTCTTGGGTTGGTAAGATAATTGGGTAGATGAGATTTTAGAGGAAGTTCTAACCACGTACGACACCATGATGCTTGTCGTTGTGGTTTTGCCAAGATAACCTGGTAATAAACTTACCACCATTTACGTAGACCAATTGCGAAAATGTGTAGCTACTTTTATATTGTTTTAGACGTAGGCGTTTAAACTCTCTATGAATTTCCTCTTTTTTTGTCCATTTTTCGGAGATCATGATTTTAAATGAATTGATAAAAGAATTAGGACAGACAAAAAAACACCACCATCTCAAAGCCACGTACCATCCCAATCCATCCATAAACCCTTTAGCGTTAGATAATTCTTCTTAAGTATTTATTTTAATTTATTTTTATTTTTATGTCTAAGCCCTATTTTTTTTTACAATTTTACTTTTTCTTATTTTTAAAATTTTTTCCTTTATGTGTTAAATACATTTAGACCACTTTTTCTAAGCCCTATTTGTTGTTCCATAATTTACTCTTTCTTATTTTTAAATTTTTTTCCTTTTTTGTATTAAATGCATTTAGATCACATTTGCAAAATATTAATTAAACGTAATTTTACTTGACCAAAGTTATCTTCACTAAAAAACAAAAAAAAAAACTTTACGAACCGATACATTAATCATAAAATCTAATAATAAAGTTTTGACAATCTCAGCATAATATAATATACATAATCCCCAAAAGGACATAGATTTGGATGCGACCTACTGGAGTTTCAACATGCAATAATAGACTTCTGGGTATGATTTATCATATAGCCAGCTTGGTCAATGGAATATGTTAATGCAAATCTTAGAAATTAAATGACTTAAAAAAAAAAAAGGCAATCTTGCACACAAAATTTACCTCATGAAAGAATCTTTTATTCAAACTTCTGACGTATAGGCTATAATGGAACAATTTTACCACTAAGTTAAGACTCATTCATTCTCAGAATAAATAACACACCTCTAAAGAATTATAAATTACTAAACTAAGGGATACACATCTGGTAAATACAATACTCACACTCGCTGCATTTCCCTACTTAATGACCCACTAGAGTATAATAAACTGGAGTTCACCAACAATAACAATATCTCTGTAAGTAAGAAACTACATTAAAATTCAAAACGATGAAGCTTTACATTTTCTATGGGTAGAACAATGAATAACAAACAATTTTGGGTGTGTATTTGTGCAGATGTGGCCTTCATTGATCTCCAAAGCCAAAGAAGGTGGAGTAGATGTGATCCAGACCTATGTTTTCTGGAACCTCCATGAGCCCCAACCTGGGCAGGTCAGTCCTCTCTCTCTCTCTCTCTCTCTCTTTACACACACACACAAACACCCCCCCCCCCAAAAAAAAAAAAAAAACTCTGTGTATATAAAATCATGTTTTTTGAACTGCAGTATGATTTCAGTGGAGGGCGTGATATAGTAGGGTTCATCAAGGAAATACAAGCACAAGGACTATATGCATGCCTTCGGATTGGACCCTTCATTGAGGGTGAATGGACTTATGGGTAAAATCCTCCTTCCTTCTTTTATTTGCAAATTTTAAGTAGGATCATCACGCATGAGAGAAACCAACCATTAAAACCACTTGCTTTGCATTCTACTTAATAAATGAGTCATCTGTCAAGACACAGCCCAACCACACGGTTATAAATGGATTGTGCAAACCCATTTAGTTGCATCAACAGTCATGAAATGGTTATTTTGCTATTGCAGCGGTCTGCCCTTCTGGTTGCATGATGTACCAGGCATCGTTTTCCGATCAGACAATGAACCTTTTAAGGTATTGGCCTTCACCTCAAAATGACCTACTCACTGTGATGTATAAAACAGCAGTGCTGCCCTTGACACAACTTTATTTGCATCAATGGCAGCTTCACATGCAAAACTTCACCACCAAAATAGTCAACATGATGAAGGCAGAGGGACTATATGCTTCACAAGGAGGTCCAATCATACTTTCACAGGTTGAAACAGTAATAAGTCTGACACTCAAGTTCATTTTCATCCATTTCACGCTCAACAATGAGATATATGCAGATTGAAAACGAGTACCAAAATGTGGAAAAGGCTTTTCGAGATAAAGGGCCACCTTACGTTCGTTGGGCAGCAGAAATGGCTGTGGGACTGCAGACGGGTGTGCCATGGGTGATGTGCAAGCAAGATGATGCTCCTGATCCAGTGGTAAGTCTCCTGCACTTCAAATATGATGCTCCTGATCCAGTCACTTCAAATGACTTTGATGGAGATCTGAATGAATCCTTGGGGGGGACCAGAAACAGTAGATGAAATGTGTTTTATGAGTGCATTGAAGCTATATCAACAAAGAGTGGCTTCTTGTAGCTTATAGAAGTTGTTCAGGCATGCCCTCTCCAATACCGACCCCCCGCCCCACACCCCCCCCCTCCCCCCCAAAAAAAATCCAGTGTCAAAACCATGACCCAACAGGATGTTTCTTCCTCCCCCAGATTGCAATATGACTTGTTCGCTAGAAAGAGACCACCACTGATAGGATCCTAGAGCTTAACAAGTATAAACTCCTTGTTCAAACATTCACTTCCAGATTGTTTTGACAAAACTTCCATTTGTTTCCATGGATATAGTCATGATACAATTATAAATCAATGAAATTTTCCAATCTGCAGATCAACACTTGCAATGGGATGATGTGTGGAAAAACATTTGCAGGGCCAAACTCGCCAAATAAGCCATCAATGTGGACAGAGAATTGGACAACTTAGTAAGCTATCAACTAATTTGTTTGTTGCTTTTCTGTTCATACATAGAAAAATATCACTAACATTTTTTTATCTTTTGTTTTCTGCGTGAAGCTATCAAGTGTATGGTCAGAACACAACCCTGAGATCAGCTGAGGACATTGCATTTCATACTGCTCTCTTCATAGCAAATAAGAGTGGGAGCTTCATAAATTACTATATGGTACAGTAACACAACTATCTCAAACATCGTATACACTATACTTGTGCACTTCAACCTGTAATAACATGCCTGTCGAATATTCAATAACAAAACCAAAAAAATGGTCCTACCAGTGACCAATGCAAAAAACTTCTGCTTATAGCAGGGTCACACAAAAGTACTGGGTAGACAACCCTACTCCATGTTTGGAGGGACTAGTTCCCAAACTCAAACCCAAATCATATCACTTGGGTCAATTCACTAGAACGACCACATTAATCAATAACTTGTCTGCATGATGTTAATTTAATAATTTGATCTATGACTATAAGTATTAGTCTGAATCAAGGAAGCATTTTAACAAGCAATAGTATTTATGGTAGTATCATGGAGGAACCAATTTTGGAAGGACAGCATCAGCATATGTAATAACAAGCTATTATGATCAAGCTCCTCTTGATGAGTATGGTATGCCTTCCAAATAATTGTTCCAATCCCAACACTCATATGTGAATATTCTAAATAGAAGTTCAAATTTTAGGATTGATCAGACAACCAAAATGGGGTCATCTCAAGGAGTTACATGCAGCAGTTAAGCTATGCTCCAGGACTTTACTTTTTGGAGTACCAGCTAATTTATCCTTGGGTCCACTACAAGAAGTAAGACATTGAAGAAACTCCCCAAGTATTTTCTTTATCAATGATGTACTTTTCTCTTCATATTCATTCACGAAATTTGTCTAATACTTATTATTGAACCAGGCCTACATTTTCCATGGAGAATCAGAAGAATGTGCAGCCTTTCTTGTGAACGCCAACGGTAGACAAAATGTTGTGGTGCAATTCCAAAATTCTTCATATGAATTGCCTCCAAAATCAATTAGCATCTTACCTGACTGCAAGACTGTAGCCTTCAACACTGCTAAGGCAAGTTTTCAATCTGTATGACTGGGCATTTACACAGGGTTTACCTACTTCCAATTTTTTAGACTCTAGATTTTCTTCATTCATGTAAAGAAGAAACCAGAGGCAAAGTAAAATATAGTGATACTTCATTCCATGGAGATTAACACAGGATATAAAAGGAAATTGAATTGCACTTCCTCCGCTGAAATAGGTGAGCACACAATTCAATACAAGGTCCATGCTACCAGCCATGCAGTTTGATTCAGCAGAAAGCTGGGGAGCATTCAAAGAAGCTGTTCCTAAATTTGAAGACACCACTGTGAGGTCGGATACATTGTTAGAGCAAATGAACACTACAAAAGATGCATCTGATTATCTTTGGTACACTTTCAGGTAAACTAAAAAGCAAGTATGAATGTTCAAACCAATTCACCCACAATATGAATTAAGTATAATGTAGGATTTACTGCCCCAAAATTTGACAGAGCTTCACTTTATTTCAGCCCCTACCAACAACTCAGATAAACCCTTGTTTCAGCTTCATATACAACAATAACGAATTCCCTCGAAGGATCAAAATTTCGTTTCAAAACATTTGAAACGTTCTGTTTCCTAGGAGCATGAAGCGAATCAGTGATTAAATCCAAATCCCAATGTTTCGAGTGTTTTAGAATGTTTCGAAGTGTTTCCGCATGTTTCAACTTTCAACCAATGTTTCGTAATATTTCAAAATGATTCAAGATCCCTTGAAACAAAATTTTGATCCTTGATTCCCTCTACTAAGAATCTAACAGAACATGAAATGATCTAAGAAATTAATATTCAGGGTTTTAAACGTGCACAATTATCCTCAGCCCCCAAAAGTTCCTCATCTCTTGCCTTTTTTCTATTTATCTTATAATTATACCATCCCCACAAGCAGTTTGGGCCGTTACAATACCAACAGTTATAACTGAGATATACACATTTTGAATGTACAACTGCTATTTTTCAATCTAGTCAATTCCTGAGATTAATATAGGATAACATTGATAGAAGCTAGTAGCTGATTTTGATCACTAAAAGTCAATATCAGATATCTACTTGTTGCAATTTGACTTCACATCTACTAACGGCCATATTTGCACAATTGATAGGGTTCAGCATAATTCCTCAGAAGCTCAGTCTGTGCTCAGTGTGAACTCTCTTGGACATGTTCTACATGCATTTGTTAATGAAGCACTAGTAGGTAAGGATTATGTGTTACATAGTTTTGCTAGTGGTCAAAAATAGGACCCTAAATCCGAAAATATGATTTTTACATGGTCACCACATCGTAGATATTTATGTATCAAGCAGTCAAGTGGGAGAACACAAGTATAAGTTTCAGGTTAGTCACTTGTGCAATTAATGGAAGAATTTGCCCTAGGCTCATTCAACCGCTCCCACCCCCTCCCTCCATTGGTGGGAACAAATGCTAAACATAGAGAGAGATCTTCTACAAGAAATTACAAAAGGGGGAAGAAAGAAGGCTATCTGACATATACAATGGAAAGTCTTTCATAGATTTAATTGTTTTCCCATTAGGTACAACAAACACACACACACACACACACACTTAATGCCGATTTTTCAGTCATATGGAACAAATGATATCATTGAAGGAGTGACCTATAATGAGACTAGAAAGGGAAGAATCAAATACGAGAACTCAAGCTTGATTTTTCCATAGCAAGTTCCTCACTATTCATTATACTACAACTCCTTCCTAACAAAATGTATTCAAGCTGAAAAAACCTCAAAAAACAAATATCTTACAAGGTGAAGTAGTTCCTCAACATATATTCCGTATTCCCCATTTGATGACACATCAGCTGACATGTTAATCATCATCATATCCTCCCCCCCCCCCCCTCCTTTATGATCAATAAAAAGTCATAGCAGGGGCTTCTTTATCTCTTTTTTGATTTATGGAACCATGACATACTTAACTATTTAATTCATTATTTGGTTGTTCTTTAGGATCTTCACATGGAACTCACCAAAATTCAAATTTTACTTTGAAGAGCACTGTTTCTTTAATTAATGGGATGAACAACATCTCATTACTGAGCGCAATGGTTGGACTGCCGGTACCATTCTCTCTCAATTATCGGTCTTTTCTAATGATTTTTAAAAATTGATAGTGGAAGCAACTTTTTGAAAGAGACGCCTATGGCTGATGAACTTTTAGGGGCTTTTGAAAGCAGATAGCAGTGCAGGTGAAACTAATGCTGCTGCTCCTGAAGACCGTAGAATAACTGCAAGAGTAGAAAAGCTTCATTGACATATATATCCACATGGTCATCTGCGAGACATCGTTTTAAGTCTCCATTAATCAATAGTTAAAAATTTTGCCTTTCTTTTTGAACAGATTTTGCCTTCTTTTTTTATTAATGAAGATAGGGCTGAAGTGTGGGGAGTATGTTGGCACATGGCTATTTTTTGTCTCCTTGTCTTTGCTCTTTCCTATTCTATTAGCTTGCTTTTGTTTTCTCCCTCGTTTTTAATTGTTAGAAGACTCCTTGTCCTCTCATGTACTCTTCAATTTTATTATTTCTAATATTCTCTGTTTACTATTAAAAAAACAAACCAACCTTTCACAACCCCCGTCATTGTCTCTTTTTGTAATGAACTCTTTCATCCCCCAAAAAAACTTAAACATGATGCTACTACTACAATTTTCATAAATACTAAAAATTTGTTTTAATTTGAGATGTGAAGGATTCTGGGCCATTTCTTGAGCATAAGGCTGCTGGACCACATCAAGTGAGTATTCAAGACACACAAGGAAGTACAGACTTCACAAATTATTCATGGGGATATCAGGTATTAATGGTCTTACAGTCCCCAATATGCTTATTTCCACTTGTCAAACTTTATGAACTAGATTGTTGTAGTTTTTATGTGACTCTTTGTGGTTGCAAGTTAAGTGACAAATGTAACATTGTCAAGGGAACCCCTAACAATTTTTCATGATAAGACAGGGTTGGCTGATCTTGAGCATATTAGTAGAAAGATCTTTTATCTGATATATGCAAAACTATAAAACCGAATCAATATGAACTTCAATACTGATTCTATGGACTGATTTTATGAAGGTTGGATTGCTAGGGGAGATGCTACAAGTTTACACGAATGAAGGATCGAGTAAAGTTCAGTGGAGCAAGTTCAACTCGTCTTCTCAACCTGTCACATGGTATAAGGTAAAAACCACTCTCCAATGCTTTGTTTATCAGAGCTATGCAATGGGTTACAAAGTTTTTAGGAATACATAATAGCAAATGCCACCTACATCAGGGTTCTCCACTCATTGGCCACATGGCTATGGGGCCAGTTGTGGTTCTATTTTCTAGTAATTTAAAATTGAATTGGGCAGCTGAATGTAGCATTTGATGTTAAATGTAAATAATTGACTGAAAAGACAATCTCCATGTCTATATAGCAGTTTGATGTCCATGTACTTAAATCCTTCCTGGGTATTTGACATAGTATTGTAGCTAAATATTAAGTAACAATCTAAAGCTATCATCATTATCTCCAAAGATAAACAGATAAAGGGATCTATGCACATTCGTACTTCCTGGATGCCCCACTCATGTCATCAATTCTTTTGTATCATTCAATATTTGCTTGTTGACATATATAAATCTTCAGTTTCTGAAACATAATCACCTTAATTGACAAGCATTACTTTCTGACGTCAATTTTTGGTGCAATCATGGTCTGTAGCAACATGATATATGATTCATATAGTTGCTTGTATGTGATTTTGTTGCACTTTTAACCTACACTAACCTTGGTGATTGATACTTAACAGACTGTCTTCAATGCTCCCAACGGTAATGACCCAGTTGCATTGGACCTTGGTTCCATGGGAAAAGGTGAAGTTTGGGTCAATGGCCAAAGTATTGGCCGATACTGGGTGTCATTTCATACGTCTGCAGGCTCTCCTTCGCAGACATGGTAATATAATTATAATGGTGCATTAGTTTTGTTATGTTTATTGCGTTGCCCTGCAAGTATTCTACATCAAAAGTTTGAAACGGAGAAAAAATATATCTGGAGCAGCAATTACATCCATAGTGTGGTTGATGCCTTTTAAATGTTGAGTAATGAAGACTTTAGACATAAAACCCTGTATTTATTAAAAAATAGTGTGTATGCCTGTCAATAGTACTCTGCCTATAATGCCATAGCAAAACTTTTGAACCATTCTCTGCATAATTCAGAAGGAGATAAAAGCTTTTCTTTCCCAAACTTTCTCTGGTTTCTTTTCTCGAATTCTTTACATTTTGACCTAGCATTTTCTAGTTCCTTACCTTTTCATGATTTCAGAATTCCGAAAGTACTTGTTACATATTAATTCATTGACAATGTATTCTAATTTATAACTACTAAAAATTGACCTTTATCTTTCTAGGTATAACGTACCTCGATCCTTCCTCAAACCTACAGGCAACCTATTAGTTTTGTTTGATGAAGAGTATGGCAACCCTCTTGGCATATCAATAGACACTATTTCAATCACAAAAGTGTGTGGGCATGTTTCTGATTCTAATCCACCTCCAGTAATTTCGTGGAAGGGGCAAAAGCCAAGTGAAATGAGGCATGAAGAACACCACGGCAGAAGACCTAAAATTCAACTTCATTGTCCTCCAAGAAGGAACATTTCTAAGATTTTATTTGCAAGCTTTGGAAACCCCTCGGGTGACTGTAAAAATTATGCTGTAGGGAGCTGTCATTCAGCTAATTCTAGAGCTATCGTGGAGCAGGTAAGATCTTCAATTTTCTGCCCCATGATTATTCCATCTCCATCAACCATTCGGTTATCAAGAGAATGGAAGACATGAGAAAATAACTAGAACTCAGAAAACTATTCTTATTATTACATTTTGAGGTCTATTCAAAGAAGGTACAGGAAAAAAAGAAGGAAACTATGCAGTGATAAAACTAATTGCTGGAATTGTCGGTCAAAAATCCAAAATTTCAGAGCAACCAAAGAAAACATTGATGCTGAAGGATTGGTTTGGGTATTTAACAGGGTATCTCTTACACATATATAACCAACTCGAAAAGAAATCAATCTATTACACAACAGTGTTCTTTCCTCAAAACAAATTGCCCTAGTAGAGTGTGGACCTTTTTATTCATTGGTACTCTGGAAAGTATTTTTAATATATAAAATACCCACAAAATTTAATCAAACCAGGTGGTTCAAAATCAGTTTATACTACTGATTTTTTTCGCTCTAATAAGCATATAATATTAGCCCCCAAATGGTGGAACGTACACATCATAGATATGGCACATTTTTTTCTCAATCAGTTTTATATGCACATTGATATAGCTCAGTGATACAGGTTTATTGTGTTGTTGTTGTTGTGGTAACATCTATAAGATTAAAGTAACACATTCTTATTGTTTTGTAATTTGACAAACATATTCTTAACAAATTATGCTATGCCAGGCTTGTCTAGGGAAGAGGAAATGCTCCATTCCTAATTCACATCAAAATTTTGGCGGTGACCCATGCCCAGGACTTGCTAAAGCTCTATTGGTCGATGCACAATGTGAATGACAATGAACGATTCTATACCATTTTCCTGAAGAGGGTTTTGGTGGATGATTCAACCTACTGTTGGAAAGGCTAGCAGCATTAGTTTAGGAAAAAAAATACATACTTAATTCATACGAAATAGATGAGAGTTGTTATCACCATCGATCCTTCATTATGTGTAGATGGTATGAAAGTCTATAACTCGCAAGTGGTGATTTTGGTTAATAACAGATGATAATATTTTGATTGATAAATGATCTTCGTTAGAAAAGATTGCTTGTAACTAGTCGTGCATTTTTCAGTAGGATTTTTTCCTTTTTGTCATGCACTCTTGTTTTGTATTGATTTATCTTCAACAACCAGAATAACAAGCAACAAGTCAATCCCAGCATGCCTTCCACCAAAGCCATAAGTCAAACCTCAGCATGCCTACTGCCAAACAAGGTGGGTTACAGTCACAGTGCATTGTTTTGATCACCTAAGAAATGAAAACATTTCGACGTGTTTCGCAAACGTTTTGACCCATTTCGGAAATAGAATGAAAAAAATAAAAAAATTAATCATTATTTTTTCAAAAAATTGATCAAAATATACTAAAGTGTCTTGAAATAATTTGAAACATTTTGAAACAATTGTACAAGTACATTGAAGTATTACAAAACACCTCGAAATATTATGAAACACCTTGAAGTATTAGAATTTCAATTTCATCACTGATTCATTTCGGTCTCCTTAGAAATAAAAACGTTTCAGATGTTTCAAAACAAAATTTTGATCCTCACATTTAAGATTATAGAATTGGTATTAGGGTTTAAGACAAAAGAGAAAAGACAATAAGGAAAGAGACGAAGAAAGGTTGTGTAACACTCCCTCTCAAGTTATTACCCTAAACTACTAATAATCTGAAATACAAACTCTAACACTCCCTCTCGAGTTAGAACATAGAGAGTAAATATGCCCATCTTGAAACAAAAATTAATGAAGATAGATCGAGCCAATAGTTTGGTAAGAACATCACTCAGCTAATCACTAGACTTAATGTACGGTGTGATAATCTCCTTACGCATCAAAAGATCTCAAATAAAATATCAATCAACTTCAATGTTTTTAGTACTCCCATAAAATATCAGATTGTTGGCAATAAAAATAGCTCCTTGGTTGTCACAATACATCTCTATGAGAGATGACGCATTGATACTCATATCACGAAGTAATGAGCAAACCCACATCATCTCACACACAGTATGAGCCATGACCCGATATTCAGCCTATGCACTCCAACGAACAACCACATTCTGTTTCTTGTTACACTAAGTAACAAGATTACCACCAATAAATATACAATAACCTGAAGTAAATCATTTATCAGTACGAGTACTTGCCAAGTCAACATCAGAAAATTCAATAACAATCATGGAAGATGAAAAACGATATAATAATCCTTTATCCGGTGCTTTTTCCATATACTGAAAAATAAGAAAAATAACCTCCCAATGAGACTTACAAGAAGCATGCATGAACTGACTAACCACACCAACAACATAAGTAATATCAGGATATGTAGCAAGTGAATCAAGGTGAATCAACTTACCAACCAACCTTCTATAATGCCTTACATCACCAAATACTTCACTATTATTAACATCCAACTTGACCGTGGAGTCCATAAGTGTATCAATTGGACGTGCACTGAGTACCAATTTTCAACAATAAATCTAATACATACTTCTGTTAGCACAAATTGATACTTTTCTTTGACCGAGCAACTTCAATTCCAAAAAAATACTGAAAAAGACCTAGGTTTTGGTATAAAACTACTTCGCCAAAAAAAAATCTTAAAGTTGACAATATTATTTGAGTCATCACTGGTAATGATAATGTCATCAACATACACAATAAGAATAATAACTGTGAAAGAATGATGAATAAAAACTGAATGGTCTGAAATAGAACGTTGAAAATTATATTGAAGAACAACAATACTGAACTTATCACACCAAGCACGTGCTGATTGCTTCAGACCATATAGTACTTTCTTTAGACGATACACTAACAGTTTCTTATCATATACAACATAACTTAGAGGTTGTACCATATATACTTACAATTGTTGGTCTCCATGTAAAAAGACATTTTGGATGTCCAGTTGATATAGAGGCCAATCACAACTCGCGGCAACCAAAATAAGAACTCTAACAGAATCAAGATGAGTATTAGGAGAGAAAGTCTCACAATAATCCACACTATATGTCTAGTGTAACCTTTGGCAATCAGATGGGCCTTCAAACGCTCAACTGAACCATCAAGATGATACTTCACTGTGTAGACCCAATGATAACTAACAAGTTGTTTACCAAAAAGAAGAAAAGTAAAGTCCAATGTATGATTCTCATTAAGGGCTTTCATTTCCTCATCCATAGCCAATTTCCAATCAGGAAATATCAATACTTGTTGCAAAAAATTAGGAACAAATATTGAAGATAGAGTCAATGTAAAACAATGGAAGGATGGTGAAAGCCAACACAGAAAAACAAAATTGAAATTGGGATGCTTTGTACATTTACGGGTACCTTTCTTCAATGCAATAGACAAATCAAAAAATAATCAGGTGATGGCTATGGAGCTAGAGCACCTATCTTTGGAATGATGATAAATCGGAGGAAGACTTAGGGAGGAAGAAGAGACACAATCCAGCACAATAGGAAACAAGGGCTCCCCTTGACTGGAAAAGACTAAATCCGAAAAAAGTGTACCACCTAACATAGAAAAGAAAGAAGATGACTCAAAAAAGAGTGATATTAACACTAACATAGTATCGACGAGAAAACATGGTCATAACAACGATAATTTTTTTGAGTACGAGAATATCCCAAAAAGATACTTAACCAAACGAGGTGAAAGTTTAAAGGAGATAAACAAATGCAACGCAATCATGGGCACTAGAAGTGAGACAAAATGGTGGTTTACCAGGAGAAAGTAATGAGAAAGGAGATTTGTTGTTCAAAATAGGAGAATATTAATAAGATAAATTGAAGTAAGAACATCATCGGCCTAATATGGTTTTGACACATGTATATTAAATATCAAGGTGTATGTAACATATAATAAATGATGATGCTTACGTTCGACAACACCATTTTTGTTGCAAGGTATGAGCACAAGTGATTTGATGGATAATGGTACGATCAACACAAGATTTTCATAAATGATTGAGTATATTCAAGGGCATTGTTAGATCGAAATACTTTAATACGAACATCAAACTAAGTTAGAATTTCATTATAAAAAGTGGTAAAGACCTTGGGTAACTCAGATCAGTTTTTTATAAGAAATAACCAAATCATACGAGAGAAATCATCAACAAAGATCACAAAATATTAAAAACCAGAATTACTTTTAACTCTTGCGAGGCACCAAATATTTGTATGAACATGAAAACAACTAGATTGACAACTTGAAGAGCTAGGAAGAAAAGAATTACAGTGATGCTTACCTAGGTGACAAGCTTCGCATTCTAACATAGAAGAGGAACTCAAACCAGGGGTGACTTGAGGCAATTTCTGCAAAGAATGATGAACTAGTCGAAAATGCAACTGGAAAGAAGACATAATTGCACTTAAGGTAGGAAAGGAACATTCGCAATCCAAGTAATAAAGGCCATTGTGTTTATGCCTCAAACCAATCACCTTTTTCGTCTTGAGATCCTGAAAAACATAAGAAGATGGAAAGGAGGTTACTGAACACTATAAGGACTAACTGACTCAAAGAAAACAAATTAAAGAAAAAATTAGGAACAAATATGCCATCAGCCAATGACAAGGATCGAGTGAAACTGAGATCACCAGTCCTATGTACTGGTCGAAAAAAACCATCATTGGCTAACACAATATGTGCATTTGACGTACGAAAGTTAGAGAATGGGGACGACATACTAGACATATGAACACTAGCTCCTGAATCAATGGTCTAAAAAGATGAAGAAGGCTGAGTAACCATGCATGTTAAGGTACCTCCATTAGCAACACTGACAATAGAAGCAGACAAACTTGAAAGTGAAGACAGCTTGTGAATGAGTTGTTTAAGCTAAGAAAGAAAGACCATCATCAGAGCCAAAACCAGAAGCAACTAGACCACCAGTAGTAGTTTGATGTACTAGTGAACCCACATTATCAACATAGGCTTGAGTAGCCAGCCAGTACCTTGACCAAATTGACTACCACGTCTACCACAGCCAGTACCTTGACTACCAAGACTAGCACTATAAGGTGGATCACACCCACCACCACGACCACCATCACAATCACCATTCAAGTTGTCCATTACAAAGCCCACAGTCAACTATCAAGGAATCTGCCCTAACAGTCCAAATGCACCATAATATGCAAACCACAACAAAACCACACAACCGGACCACAAAAACACCACAAAACACATCAATCTAGAGGCCAAGAAGTACACAAGCCAGACCACAACAACATCGAATGAATAGATCTAGCGTAGATGTGTAGCAAACTGGAGTAGACCAACACACCCGAGCCAAAGGGAGATGCCAATTGCATAAAGTTGGAGCCAATCGAGTACAATCGAGGCTAAACAGCAGCCAAATAGTGCAGTTGGCACTAAATGGCTCAAAAACACCTCTAAACGAGCCAATCAGGGTTGGGCAACTTCGGAGGCTCCCCCTTAGTCCAAATCAACACCCATAATACCAGATCCAATTATCAGCCGCTGTAAGTTTTGATTTACGCTTGTCAATTCAATTGTGTAAATGTTATTTCAAAAGTCTCACAACTCATCAGGTCCAAGGTAACAAAGGCCACCATCAAGATGGCAAAGGTTGCTGCCCTTTCACCTGTACAGCAAAAAAAGTCCTAGAACAACAGATGTAGAAATTATCCCCTATTTTTCCAAAAATTATTCAAAAATAAGAAACTCTTATGTAGATGGCTTCAAAAAAATCACCATAATTACGAGGGCAACGAGTTGACCATAAAGGAATTTTTCCGTCATCTGAAGTGTTTACGTCAACATTTCGGCAATGACATCAACGACAAACAGTTGCGACAATTTTTTTTCCTTTTTTGTGTTGTTCTAACGGGCTTTGCTGAATAATCTTGCTATGATACCAAGTTAAGATTATAGAAACGATATTAGGGTTTTGGAGAAAAGAGAAAAGAAAACAAGGAAAGAGACAAAGAAAGAAAATATCCTGTTGTGTAGGCAATGTTGTACTACAGTCTCTTATTTATAATAAACTGACATTATGAGCAATTACATTATTAATCTAAATTACTAATAATCTGAAATAAGAACCCTAACAGTCGAAACTCAAAAAATCATAACAATACCACAAAAAACTCTAATCTCTCACGAATCTAGGCTCCATTTGGACGAAATTTAACCTAAAAGTCAGAGGATGGCCAATCATTACTACTTGTCGATAAGCCCTCATATAAAAATAGAGAAAAGAACATCAAAAACAGGTATGGACTTCATGACAGATAGGTATAACAGAAAAATAAAGCGAGAATGCACTTCAAAAGATAATAATCATATATAAGAGCTCAAACATATCAACAGAATTAAACCATTCAAAGTTCACATCTATTTCTGGGTTAAAGATGTCTAAAATTTAACTAACAATTAAAGGGCTAAAGGCCTCACTTACAATATTTAGCTCATCTTAAGCCACATGCAATGTGATTGAGTAATTTGCTGCAATGGAAGGAAAGTGTAACCAAAGTTGTGCATGCTCACGCAGACCCATCCTTGTTGCTTTTTGCATTACCTGCAATAGAACCAAAAAATTGTTATCCCGGCATACTTTCAAGAACTTACACACACTAAAAGGTTTTATCCACTTGCGGATCCTGAGATAAAAGGAGCTGAGGAAAGAAATATCGTAATTCAGAATTTTGGTATGCATCTTATCATCCCTCATGACATAACTTTACATCTTACATCTTGAAGCAAGTGGGGCTGAGAATAGTTAACAACTATCATGTATCATCAAACCAGTTTCCTCCGAAGAGGAAAATTGATTTAATTTTTTTTTTTTGGATACTAACATAGATTACCAGAAAAGAAAACAAATGTTTATTCTTTCAATATAGGTCCAAAGAGAAAGGTACTTAACATTCAACACAGGGCCGGCCCAACAAGGGAGGCAAAAAAGCATGGGCTTTAGGCCCCAGTTACAAAAGAGGCCTCATATTTTATATGTTTATGGTATAGTTGAGGCCCAAACTCAAAATCCATAAGATTCTAAGTCAATACCAAAAGAACCTTATAAAGCTTTAAGCCTAATAAGAAAATTCTATATTCAATGGTGTAGATCCATCCATAAATCAACCCACAAAATCCAAAATCCATATCTCTCCCCCAGTTCTAGTGATTCACAAAATCCATCTCTTCAAACCTACCTAAAAATAGTCTACTCAATTTTGCTGTAAGAGTGATAATTTAACTTTAATCAAGAGAATCAAAATATTAAATTTTAATTTTTTAAAGTAACATTGAATTAAATTTTATTGTTTCATATTTTCAGGGCTTTTGTGTAAATTCAAGCTTTTTATTATTATTTTAGATCCTTTTTGATCACATGTATTTATTTTGATTATATATTATAGACAACCATACGGATATAAATACTTAAAAATTAGAAAAATGAAAAAAACTAATTGTACCTCAAAAAAAATCTTTTGATAAATTTGTTACTAGCATCAAACAAAAAGATATGTTAGTAATTGATAGATATGATAACAAAATTTTAGAATACAATAATTTGATTAAGAATGTCTATTTGAACAAGCGAGTAATTTTTTTTAAAAAAAAATTACTTAATATTAAAAAAATCAACAAGCCCTATTCAAAGTGATTTGCCACTCTAGGCCACAATATGTGTCGGACCGCCCCTGATTCAACATGCCCTTTTCCTGTACATCATCACGCACAATTAATACTTCAGATTAATCAAACAGGCAGAACATGTGAGTGATAATAGCAGATAAAAATACAGTCACAGACCTTCCGCTAAGCAAAAAAAAAGGAAAAGTATAACTGCAATTACAGAAGATTGTTATACAGAGAGCTAGCAGTGGATAAAGGGTGGAAGGGACTAGAGATGCAATAGACATGCCATGTACTTTAAATATCAACCTCCAGACTACTGATTGGCTCACAGGATGGCCGAACAACCAGCTTTCAGTAATCTTATCACTCCTATCTGTGAGGAATATAACTTCCAACCCCTTCTAATCTCCTGAACTGTATCCATCTATGGGTCTTCCTCTTCAGCAAATCATGTATACACAATTGTGCGCTCTAATAAGTGGTACGCCAGACTTAAGAATCCAAATTAAAATGCTTCATTTTTTACCTGTTTCTTCATTTTCTGATGGAGTAGCCTTTTTTGCATCAGCAGTCGAAAAATTCAATGGTAGTATTGCCTTTTGTGAAGGTAGTTCAGCAATGAAAAGCAGAGTTTGAGCCCAACCAGCATACTTCCCATATTTGCTCAGAAAAGCATCAGCTACACGATTGCAAACTTTAGGTGTCAGACGGGTGCCTGCCAACTCAGGGATGAGGTATCTTGTCGCAATCTGTCTCAACTCCAGCAACAAAAGAAATTTCACATCAGCCCTTTACAGATCCATGCACACCAGAAGGTCCACACGATGCAATATAATATATACTAACAAGAATTCTACATAACCAAATACATAATCTGAGCAGTCACCTTCCTTTCAAATTCTTAGAAAATAGCCACATTTTTTTTGATAAGTTCAAATACACCAAACAAAAGACTCCCCCAAGTGATGAGGTAGACTATGCTTTGGGGCCATTAGGAATTATAAACCAAAATAACATAGTCTATTAAAAAAGAGTGGCATACCAAAACACTTACTATATCAGCTTTTATCCTACTTTTTTGGTCAGATTTCAGAATCTTGGAGTAGCCATCTCATGAAAAAACCTACTTCAGAGAAAATCACTTCAAAATAAAGTGAATGTAGCAGTGGCTTGATAGAAATCCAGAGTCTTCACTAGATCTAGAGCTTGTAATAAAAGGTCTGTCTAATGGTTAACAGTCACGGTTCGTAAACAACAATTGCACAGGTTGATGCTTGCCAAAACCCACCCTAAATAGGTTGCTTTAAAATGGGGAAATCCAATTGATTCTTGGCAGGCATTTCCTCCACCAACCCTCCCCCCTTCAACAACAAAAAACCCGCAAGGGAAAAGGGAAAGAAGAAAACCAACAACCAGAATGAGAAAATGCAACCCAATAGATACATTATTTTCCCAGGATGAAGGCTCCAATCTTCAAGGTTGACATCATTCTTAGTTTTCCACTAGGCAATGACAAATACTGGCTCTGCAGGTGCAATCCTACCTAAACACAATCAGATTGGGGTTGAGTTGAGATATTGACCGACCTGATACCACCACATTGCATAAACAAATTTTACACAACATTATGCTTTCTGCTGCAGTAACATCCCGCCCCACCCTTCGAGATATTATCCACTTTGGGTGCCCATACACCCTCGGTTTTGTTCCTCTAGGGATTTCCCCCTAAAAAAGGCCCCTTGACAGTCAAGACTGGAAATCACATAAATAGTCCACAAACTTTTCCTCTCCAACCGATGTGGAATGACGCCCATGGTACCTGTAGCACCTCACCTCACCGCACCACACTTAAGTTTGACTATTGGACATCTTCTTCGCTACTACAGCTGCATTGCTAGTTAAAGCTCAAACATATAGGAACAACCAAAATTCATCCAATGCAATTTCTTGTATCAACAACTAATAAAAAGAGACATTGACTTTCAAATCCCAAAATCCAACAAATTTCCATTCATGTCAGCGTCCCAGTTGACAACCAACATGGTTCAAAGTATCAGCCGATACTGATACGAGTCAGCTGAGTTGTATCTGACTTGACACCTTTTGAGATGATACCGTTTCACGATACGTATAAATCCCGAATTTCGCACAACTCGACCGAGTTAATCCTGAGTTGCTAAGTTATCGTCACCGAATCGACTGATATGATTTTGGGATGCCACGGTATATTCTGAATATCTCGTCATGTTTAACATTTTTTTTAAGTCGTATCGCCTAATACTGCGCTATGACCGATGTGTCTCAGAGCTCTCTGAGTCGATGACCGATACAACAACCTTGAACCATGCAACCAAAAAGGCCTTATCTACAAGATACTTGATTGTGACACTTTTACTACCTTTTAACTTGTCTTTAGCTGCAGGGTATTGATATCTCATATCTCACTCAGCTGAGCAAAGTGGAAGTCATCCTGACAATCCAAGTAGGTGTACATTTCAACAAAAAAAAAGATGTGATTATGTTTGGGAAGCTTGACTTGGGTCATGCTATGGACTAAATCATCTACCACAAGGAGATTGTGATGATAAAGAAAACTATCCAATTTGTGAACCGATGGGAAGCTCATTAAGACCAACTAACTTTTGAAGAAAACTATTTCTGTACATCTTAACAGCAGCGAGAGAACTTTAGAAGCCACAACAGCAGTAATAGTCTTACCAAACACATTTTCAGCAACATAGACAAAATATAAACACAGGTTTCCAAATATCACAACTATAGCAACAGGATTCTGGATCAACAAAGTGGATGGTTGTACATCAGATCATATGCGCTAATGACAGCTCATTTACAGACCAAACTATGGACCATCACTCAGCCACGAAGAAGTTTCTATTTGACAACTAGAAATAAAACCCTTGAAAGCTCACCTGCCAAACATGAGTATCAACAGGAATAGCATGGTGTTGATCTAAAGAGAAAAGAGCAACGCATGCTGCCACCTTGGGACCAACACCAGGTAGAGTGGAGAGACCATCAATTGCCTTTTGAAGATCTAACTCGCGAAGAGAAGCAAGCCACTCCACACCTCCCATAGGTTTTGATTGCAATGCCCGAACAGTGCCAATAATATATTTTGCCCTGCACATTTTGTCAAGACAAAAGAAATACTGTTACTCTCTATTGGATGCAGACCATTGGCAGAGAGTTCCATAAACCAAAGGAGACCCCTACTCTACATTCATGAGTTGCATAAAATAAAAAGCTCTTTTTGATAATTAAAGATTTCATGTGGAATAGAACATGACACCACAAACCAATGTTATCAAAACTGGTTCAGTCATCGAACCAGCGGAGGGACCAGGTTAATGGTTTATTGGTTCAACTATTGGATCAACTGGTCGGACCGGTCACATAATAAAAAAAATAAAAAGTAAAAATATTATAAAATACATGATAAATTGTACCAATAGTCCCTAAGATTTATCACCTATTAAATTTTGGTCCTTAAAATTTGAATTTTATCAATTTAATCACAAAGTATAAACATTAAGTGTGCCAATGTGGGGACATTGAACATCACGTGTCTGCCTCGTTAAACATCAAGTCCTCTACCCTTTTTTTTTTTTTGACCTTTTTGCTTCTCTTTCTATCTTTGTAATTCACCAAACCCAACTCCCTCAAAACCCACACCCCATCTTCAGGGGGGATCCCTTCAAATTTCACCCCTAATTCCTTGGTCTTGGTGGTTTGGTTGTGAATTTCCAACCTCTAGGCCAAGACTTCAAGGCTGGTGAAGCAAAGAAATTAGGGCAAATTTTAGAATAAGTTTCTGGGGTAAATTTCATATCGAACTAAAGCTTCTCGTCGCTTGAGTGAGAGACATCGAGCTTCCTTGGGCTTCTGTTCCTCACCTGAGAGTTGAGTGGTGGCTTGAGCGATGAAGTGCAAAAATGGGGTAAGAAATCTGCGAGACTATGATTGATTTAGGGCAAAATGGCCCAAAAAAAGGAATTTTTTTTATATATTAAATTTGAAAAATCATCTAATTCACGATTTTGGTCCAAAACCGGCCAGTTCAGTGGTTTTCTTCCTTATGTGGTCTAGCCACAAAACCAAACTGTTTTAGGTACCAGTTCACGGGTCAACCGGTTTGACCGGCTTGATCCGATTCTAATAACACTGCCACAAACCAAAAGAAACGTAAGCTGCAACAATGAATGCATGTGTAATGAGTCTAATGACTTTATCACGTTTTCAAAACACCAAGTTAAATTATATATCAATCTTTTTCAGATAATATGCCTGCTCTAGAAATTAATAGATTCATTTTCTTTTGGTAGTGGTTAACTTAGAAATTCACGAGGAACTTCGATAAGATGTTTAATAAAGACATAAATATCATATGAACAAAACAAGATACTTGCACATACATATATGTCATAGCCATTAGCAAAAATTGAAATAAACCTTCCCTTACATGCAGTAGCCACCTTTTTGCTTGTTTTTCGGATCTTGTACTGCTTGTAAGAGGATTGACAAGACCATTTCAATCATAATTTAGAAGGTTTGATACAAAGACACATTTGAGTCAACTCTAGACTTCATGCAAAATATGTTACTTCTAAAAAAATATTCAAGAAGGATTGAAGCATTGGAGTTGGGTGTTGGGATCTCTTAACCGGTGATTGTAACACGTAGATAATATATTTCTTTTCTTAGAAGAGGAACATATTGAGATTGCATTCGGTTGTGTATGCCTGGGTGGATCGAGGCTGCATGGGCCCAAGATTCTCACAATATTTTCAGGATATCTAATAAAGGAATCATACGGTGAGGACATACCTTGGTTATCCCAGAAAGAGTATATAGATTGAGGAACAAATTTTCAATTTTAATATTATAGGGGGCTTATTTGAAGATATTGCATTCGGTGGCGTATACCTAGGGGATTAGGGTCCATAGCTATGAAGGACGGACACTTTCGAGAACATGATGTATCCGTGTCGGACATCGACACTCTTTGGACACTCTCGGACACATGTTCGATACTCTTTTATCCATGTCCATAATTAAATGATAAATTTTAATTTCGGGCATGTGTCAGACAATTCTTTAGTAACATGTCCGATATTTCTTTAGAATGTGTCTACTACTAAACAATAGACATTTCTTGAAATATGATTAACAATGTTTAAAAATTTGAGAACATATAATTACTAATGCTAGACATATTCAAGTTGTACTTCAAATATAATAATAAAAAAAATGCATAAAAATTTCAAAAAAAAAGAATTGAGAAAATGAGAGCAATTATTTAAATTATATATTAGGTACACATTATTTACAAAAAAAATTGATGATTATTGACTATAATGAAAATGTTTTAGTCTAAAGATTCACACAGATGACTAGGCATTAGGTTTTCTTATCATAAAATACTGATTTTTTTTATGAATTGTATATCATTACCACTATATTTGCAATAAATTATATAATATTATATATAAAATATAATTTTTTTGTAACGTGTCCCCAATGTGTCCGTATCTTACTTTTTTGAGAAATGTCGTGCCGACGTGTCTGTGTCGTGTCGTGTCGTGTCGTATTGGTGTCCCGTGTCCGTGTCCGTGCTTCTTAGGTCCATAGAGGTTCTCACTATATTTTTAGGACATCATTAAAGGAATCATACGGTGAGGGTAGACCTCAATTATCCCAGATAGTGTATTCAAAATTATTCTTTAGATTTTCAAAATGAGTTGCTCCGTCCCTTCAAAAGCATTCAAGTCACTCGCAAAAAATAAAAAAAAACAAAAAACAAAAAAACAAAAAAAAAAAAAGACAAAAGCATGGTCTGTAACCCAGCAATCACATAAAAAGATAACTAACTCCTTAACCACCACAAAAATAGGAAAGAAGGAAACCCTACCCTTCAAAGATATAATGAATGAATTTGGGTCAGGGATACAAACATTTCACAAATTTACCAAAGGATAATACGTCATTCCTATCCAAATCTACCAAGTCACTCTAGGTTCATCTGGTCCAATACCAGGTAGGCCTAAATGTATGTGAGTGCATGTTTTATCCTAACTGACTCCTGCAAAGCCATTGTGTAAGATCATCAAGCCACTATAGGAAAGTCAATTGCTCGGTTAATATCCCCAAGGAATAAGCTACAAAACTTAGTTTGTGCCAACCTTAGGTTGGTGCCATCTTTAAATTAATATTGCACGGGATGTAAAATAAAACATATCAACTTGAATATATAGCCCAGTGCTATACTCATTGTCATCATTAAGTCATATCAACATAAGTTTATGATATCCTGAGAACCTTAGTAAATCAAGAATAAAGCATACTTCACATAGTCAGAAGTCTATGAAGCACGGACACTCACAAGAAGGTAACGTATACATGTCAGACACCAACCCTCTTCGGATACATGTCTGATATTCTTTTATCAGTGTCTATAATTAAATGATAAAATTTTAATTTCAAACACGTGTCCAACACTTCTTTGATGATGTGTCTGATACTTCTTTGAACCATGCCTACTACTAAACAATAAATATGTGTTAACAAGTGATTAACAAAGTTTAAAATTTTGGCAATAAGTATCTTATATTATGACAGAACATATAATTATCAAGACTAGACATGTTAAAGTCGTACTCAAAATATAATAATAAAAACAAAAGATGCCTAAAAATGTTAAAAAGAAAAATTGGAAAAACAATAAAATTCATTTCAATTATATATGATGGGTACACGTTGGCTAAAAATAATTGATGATTATTGACTATTATAGTATTTTAGTTTACAAATTCAAACTAGATAGACTAAAAATATAACAATTACTTATCATAATAAAGTACTCATTTCTCATGAATAATATACCATTATCATTAAATTTTTGTGATAAATTATATAATTATATATAAAACATAATTATTTATAGCGTATCCCCAACATGTCCATGTCCTACTTTTTTTAAAAATGTCGTGTATTCGTGTCCGTGTCTCTATCCCTTTCCGTTTCCGTTTCCGTGCTTGTGCTTGTTAGGTCAGACCTGCTGCAGTAGAGTAATAATTCTTTGCACGATGTAACATGAAAAAAAAATGTTGTCAAGGCAATCTTTTAAGTAGCTAGTTTCGTATGGTTCATAGTTAGCCCAATAACTTAGGAGATCTTAGCCCACCTTTGCTGCTACACTAACTAATTTTAGTCATAGTGCTAAATCATCTTGATAAGGGTTTTGAAGGTACAAAATGGACTGCCGCTTGAGAATATACTATGCTGGAATAATAGTTTGTTATCAAGAAATGTGAAGAGTAATCCAAAAACCACTCAACAGCCACACTATATCTGGCTAAATTCATATTTTGATGCCAACTTTCATGTTGTTGTTGAATGACAACTTATACATTTGGGTGTCTATCTAAGTACAATTTTAGGTGGCATTCATTTTCAGCCATATGAACCAGATTTGACAGTAAATTAAAACAGGAAGATTGCCCAACATAATAAATTAGGCTATTAACAATTAGCATAGAAACTCCAACCTGTAACCAAAACCTGCCTCTCTAAGCTCTGCCTCAGATACCTGCGACAACCTGTCTAAGGACGGGAATTCATGGAATGCAAAACCTTCAACAGTCCCCAAATAATTTCCCAATGATGACACGAAATCAACCATTCCAGTAATTCTTCGAATATTATTATTGGATGAACAAATAAATTGAATGAGGCACTCAAGTGGGTCTTGCCTAAGCACCCGAGAACCGCCCAAATGCCGTGCCAATTCAGCGAATCTAGAATCAGCAGCTGAAAATACCTCCCACATATCATTCAAAGAAATACCCACATTCAGAAAATCCAATAAAGCCAACCTAGCACTAGCCTCAGAGGTGGCGTAATGAAAGTAATAACCCACATCGCCATTATCAAGCTGTTTGAGGGACACCAAATTGGACCCAACAGCACCAGTGTACTGAAGAGGACCTGTTTGTTTCCACCTGAAGGTTTGGCCAGTGGGGAATGTGAGGGGCAAGTAGAGCTCTGATTTGCCAAGATTGAGGGGTACCCATTTGAGTTCTTGTGAGATTGGGATTGTGGGTGGTGGTGTATTGGGGAGTTTAAGATTGGTGAATAGGTCTCTCTTGGGTTTCACTTTCCTGAAGGAGTGTGAGTTGGGTTTGAGATTGATAGTCTTGGAATGGAGGGTTTTGTGGATGATTTGTGGGGTGGGAGGGGTTGAAGGAGTGGGCGGAATGGCTTTGGTAGGTGGTGGTGGCGTGGGTCTTTGTCTCTTCATGATAACTAGTGTTCTTCGTGACTGCATCGATCGGTTTTTTAGGGTTTCGAATTTCGGCTCTTGCAGTCACAGAGAGCGACGGAAGGAAAACAGATCAGAAAAATAGATCAAAGATCCGTTTCCATGTCACGTTCAGGGTGCTTGGGCAGATTAAATGGGGCGATGAGGATCGGATGTGCCATGTTTGACTCCCACTCTCTTGGAATGTCTGACATATTAGGCATGTTTGCAACTAGTTTAGGCACGGAGTTTTTAAGAATTTGCAAATAAAATAAGTTGGATTCGTTTATAATTTTTTGAAGCTAACAAAATTTATTTATGTTGATTTTATGATTTTTTTTTATTTTTTAGAATTTTATCACAAATTTCACATAATTTTTTTAATTTATTATATTTATAAAATATTATTAGTGACGTACAAAAAAATTAAAATTTATATTTTGAAAACTATTATTTATAATCTATACATATATGTAATTATTTATTTAATGTTACAATTAAATAGTCTTGAATTCTTAAATTTATAAAAACACAATAATTATTAAAATTGATTCAAAAATTATTTTAATAAAATAGTACAAAATTTATCCCCATTTTTTTTTTCTCGAAAATATGATTTCTATACACAACTCAACACTCTCTAATATCCTCCAATACCAATTAATTCCACTAATTTATTCATATCTCTGCTTTATTTTTTCTTAGTTTGACAACTATGTGATTACATGCTATTCAACTCTTTTTATAAGATGAATATTTAATATAATAAAAAAAATTATTATTTAGACCTAATTTAAAAATATATTTTAAAAACTTAATTTATTATAGTCGTTGGATTAGTTATAATATATGATGTTTGAGCAAACTCCTCTCATCTGTCAACTGCACCGGATTTACGTCTCATTAACTTTTATCTTCAAACCCCTCCAAGCTCCGTGTGCAAAATAAAGCTCTTATGGGTGGGTTGGCACAATAAATGGGTTAAATTAAGTTTTGATGCGAATAATACGATAAGCGAATGTTATAGATAGAAAAAAAAAGTATTTAATAAGTATTGTAGATAAAAAATAAAAATTTTATAATTTTTTATAAGAGTTGTTAAGAAATTAAATAATATTTTATTAACACAAACTCGACACTTACTGAAAGTGACTTAACACAAAAATAATAATTGACACAATAATGTCGTATATTACCCCCACACTAGTTCGTTTGTTACTCTACTCCAGAGAGAAGTTAACGGTCAACCATCTCACAATTCTATCACAAACAAAATACATAAGTAATCCTTAACTAAATCTATAAGACTTAGACACCATATTAATACCCGGGGCCGGCTCCACCCTTAGGCAAGGGAGGCGGGCCTCCACTAGTTAGGGTCTTATTCCTATATGTCTTTTAAAATAATATGACTAAATTTTTAAAAAAATATATAAAACATTTAGGAAATGATCAAAAACTTAACAAATATTTTTTTTTAAATCATAAAATATACGTACATTCAAAAAAGGGGAAGAAAATATCGCCCCATATTTTTGTACAAAAAATTACAAGCCTCTACTCTTTCATTTTATTTAAGTTCTCAATAAAATCTGACCTATTTATTCAGTTTTATTTTCTTGAATTATAATTTTTGTGATAATTTTTATCTTAATCTAATCATTTCCATAGTTTGTTTGTTTTGCAAGTTACTTTCGACCTTACAAGACATAAATTTAAATATTTAAAACTAACAATAAAAATAACCAAATTATTCATCTAAAAATAATTTAGAGTTCCCATCTAAAATTTTTGCCCAAGACCTCAAGTATTCTTGAGCCAGTCCTGGTAATACCAGATGATTGCTGTCCCAATTGCTCACAAGTTATTGTGATATAGGGATTAAAACTCTAAAAACCCAAATTCTTGAAAAACCATCACTTTGAAGAATTTCACCAAAATCATCAACCATCGACTGTAAAAAATATTCTCTGATCATCTAAACTATACATAGGAAATTTCCCAAGACTCCCATCCTTAATGTAGTCCAGACAAAGTGAATCTTCATAGTAAGGCAAACACATGACTTGCAGGCGTGGGGGTAGGGGTTATCAAGTTGCATATATGTTGATTTATTATTGGTTGGCGGTACTACATGATAATGATAATGTGGTATCACCGATACATTCAAGACACAAAAATGTGTTCATCGGAATACTAGTATTCCCCCTTGATGGTAGTTGTGTGGGGATAAATCCACAGTCATTACCTCGTACGAACAGAAAACGTGGCGGAGAAACCTTGCAGACGGGATAGAAATAGGTGAAAATTGGGAAAATTAGAAATTTTGGAGCGCCGTCTTAAAAAGAAATGAAAATTTACTGGGTAACAGTTGATACATGGTGCATCACATTGTAGCCAAGTGAGATCATTGCCAGTGTCACCGGTCATTCGCGTCACTCCACGGGTGGTTTGGAGGTTTTTGGACAAATTCACAAGAAGGGCTTTTACACAGGACATTAGTTTCCATGCTGGGTTGGGGGGGGGGGGGGGAAGGGGCTTGTATGGCTTGTGAGGAGCCTGTACACAATCATAGATCAAGGCACTTCAAGAAAACATCTTTTGAACGACAAAAACATTCAACAAAAGTTTAATTTTCATCACAAAAATCACTCCTCACCAAAAACATTTAGAGCCGAGATAAGTTTATAGTGAAGAAACTATAATTTTGTCGCTAATAGTCACTTTTGTGTTACAATAAGATTTGGTTACAATAGATTGACATTCACAACGATTTTTTTCGTCACTCAAACTCAAGTATCATGATAACGCTCCGCAAAGGAAATCAAAACTATGGTCTTTTCCATGCACACGAGATAGGAACAGGTGAGGATTGGGGGAAAGTGGAAACTTTTGAGGGCCTTCATAGAAAGAAATGAAAATTTAACAGGTAATAGTTGAGACACGATGCATCACATTGAACCTGTTATAAACAAAACTACAAGTAAAATAATAACGCAACGAAATAGAAAAAATAAAACACAAAGATTTACGTGGTTCGGCTCAACAAACAAGTCTACATCAACGAACGAAACACAACGTCAAAATTTTACTATTGAAAGGTTGGAGATTACAACGTTTTCAGAACAAATCAAAGAGAAAACTAGATATATGCTCTATTCCAATAATAAAATATTTATTGGATTTAACAAAATAGAGTAATATCAATTTATCACACACAAAAAAAACTTTTATACCGTCGTCAATGGCCAACGATTAACTCACTGAAGAAGACGTCCTTTTTATCTAGCTTCTGGACTAAGGAATTTGATTCCTTCACAAAGTCTTTATGCTGAGGAGGTCTCACGTGTAGGACAAAAAACTAAAGACTCTTTGAAGGCTTTGAGTTTAAACAACAAAAGTCCATGTTGGACTAAACTCTACTAAAATAATAAAACCAAAATAATCTTAATAAAGGTCAAACTTGTCTATCAAGGACTCCAATGAAAACTCATGTCTTCAATTAGAGTCCATATAAAAAACAATTGACTTGAATACAAGTCATCACAACAAATCTCCACCTTAACTTGTATTACATCTATCCATCCAACCAATGTGAACTTGATCGCTGCTTTCGTCAAATACCCCGAAGGGTACACTCAAATAATGCAGACACCAATCAAGTCCAAGCAATGTTTGAACTTAAACACTAGTACCGGCTTAGTAAACATATCTGCTGGGTTCTCCGCTGTAGCAACCTTTTTAACTGTGACAATACCTTGAGCCATAACTTCATGAATGAAGTGATACCTAACATCAATGTGCTTGGTCTTTTCATGATACATCTGATTTTTGGTCAAATGTATTGCACTTTGACTATCATAAAACACAGTAGTTATCTCTTTTTCCAAGCCCAAATCACAGACCAAACCTCTTAACCAAATTGCTTCTTTAATTGCCTCTGATACTGCCATGTATTCTGCCTCTGTGGTAGACAAAGTAACTGTAGACTGTAGGATCGCCCTCCAACTTACAGTGCACCCAAATAAAGTAAAAATATAACCTGTCAGAGATCTCCTTTTATTTAGATCAACCGCATAATCTGAATCAACAAAACCAACAATTGTAGAATCGATGTCATCTCTTCTGCCAAATACTAAGCCAACATCTGTAGTGCTTCTCAAATAACGAAGTATTCATTTCACAGCCTGCCAATGAACCTTCCCAGGATTAGCCATGTAATGGCTAACCACACTAACTGCCTATAAAATATCTAGTCGAGTGCAAACCATAGCATACATGATGCTTCCAACTGTACTAGAATAAGGAACATGAGACATAAATTGCTCATCATTCTCACTCTGTGGTAATAAAGCTACTGAAAGCCTAAAGTGAGCGGCAAGTGGAGTACTCACGGGCTTCGAATTCTGCATCCCAAACCGCTCAATAACTTTCTCAATATATTTCTTTTGAGATGAATATAATATATCTGTTCTTCTATCCCTGTGAATCTCCATACCCAAATTTTTTTTTGCAGCACCCAAATCTTTCATCTCAAATTATGAACTCAACTGTTTCTTCAACCAATCAATCTGTAACATGCTCTTAGCAGCAATAAGCATGTTATCCACATAAAATAATAAATATATCAAAGAACCATCTGATAACTGTTTGTGATACAAACAATTATCATAATTACTTCTAGAGTAACCATGATCTACCATAAAGGTGTCAAAACGTTTGTACCACTGCCTTGTAGACTGTTTCAAACCATATAATGATTTATTTAACAAGCAAACATGATCTTTTTTACCTTGAACAATAAATCCCTCTAGTTAATGCATGTAGATAGTTTCTTCTAGCTCACCATGTAGAAAAATTGTCTTTACATCAAGTTGCTCAAGCTCAAGATTGAGTGAAGCAACCATAGCAAGCAATACATGAATAGAGCTATGTTTTACCACTGGAGATAAAACTTCATTGAAGTCCACACCCTCTCTTTGACTGTAGCCCTTTGCAACTAACCGTGCCTTTTACCTTACAGATTCAACCCCTAAGATTCCCTCTTTTTTCTTGAAGACCCATTTGCAGCCAACAGTCTTCATGCCCTTAGGCAACTTCATTAATTCCCAAGTCTGGTTCTTATGAAGAGATTCAATTTCCTTAGCCATAGCAATAACCCAATGTGCAAACTCTTTACCTGTGACAGTTTCTAAATATGTGGAAGGCTCCTGAACACCAAACTCCTCTGCTATAGTCAGTGCATAAGCCACCAAGTTTGCATACCCATATTTTTGAGGGGGTTTAATTTGCCTCCTCTCCTTGCCTATTGCAATACTATACTCCTGTTGCTCCTGTGGATCATCACCTGAACTAGGAGCAGGCAAATCTGAAATAGATTGAACTGGAGTACTTTCAAGTACATTCTGTGAAGCTTCTACCTGTAGCTCCACCTTCTTGCTATAATCATGTTCTTTCCTTGTAGAAACTACAAACTCCTTTCTCGGATGAAACATAAAAGATTCATCAAATACAACATCCCTACTGACTATAAACTTAGGTGATTTAAGATCAGAACACCACAATCTATATCCTTTCACACCATTAGCATAATTAATAAATATGCACTTCTTAGCTCTAGACTCAAGTTTACCATCATTCACATGACAATAAATAGTGCAACCAAATATTTTAAAATCAGAATAATCAGCAGGAGTACCAAACCATACCTCATGTAGAGTCTTCAACTCAATAACAGTGGATGAAGAACGATTAACCAAATAACAAGTAGTGCTGACAGCCTCAGCCCAAAAATCTTTATACAATCCTACATTGGAGAGCATACAACGTGCTCTCTCCAAAAGAGTTTTGTTCATCCTCTATGCAACCCCATATTGCTGTGGAGTAGACCGGACAATACAATGCCTAAGAATGCCTTAATCTTTGCAAAACTCATTAAATTCACCTCCACAAAATTTCAAACCATTATCTGTTCTGAGACGCTTGACTTTCTTGCTTATATGTTTCTCAATCAAAGTTTTTCATTGCTTGAAAGTCCCAAAAATATCACTCTTGCGTTTCAGAAAATATACCCAAACCTTTCTTGAATAATCATCAATAAAGGTCAAAAGGAACCAAGCACCACCCTTAGATGGAACCTGAGAAGGACCCCAAATGTCTGAATGAATATAATCAACTGTACTTTTAGTCCTGTGAATAGTTGTATTGAACTTGACTCTACACTGTTTTCCAAAGACACAATGCTCACAAAAATCAAGTTTCTCAATTTCTTGTTTGCCAAGCAAACCCTGTTTATGTAAGACTTCCATGCCCCTCTCGCTCATGTGACCCAAACGCATATGTCATAACTGAGTAGTATCTGAATCTGAAATTTTTGAAGATGACACACCAACTGCACCAATTACAGTATCACCATGAAGAACATAGAGGTCATTAATCTTTTTACCTTTCATCACAACCAGGAAACCTCTGCAGACTTTCATAACTCCACCTTCAGCAGAAGAAAACCTGTAACCAATGAAATCTAAAGTACCCAAGAAAATCAAATTCTTTTTTAATTCTGAAATATGTTGTACATTTGTCAAAGTTCTCACAACCCCATCATGTGTCTTAATTCGGATAGTACCTATTCCAACAGTCTTGCAAGTAACATTATTTTCCATCAAGACTGAACCACCATTGACTGACTCATAGGTGGTAAATCAATCCCTATTAGGGCACATATGATAGGAACAACCCGAATTAAGAATCCATTCATCATTAAAACGTCCATCAGAGACTGTAATGACATTATCTGAACCATCAGATGTATCTTCTGCAACACCAGTAACACTAGAGGAATTGAAAGGATTTGAATTTTTTTGTCCCCCTTTATTTTTCAACTTAAAACAATCACGCTTATAATAACCAATTTTATGACAATACAAACATTCAACATTATTTTGTTTCTTCTTAGATTGTGATCGATATCCAGCTTTTCCTTTTCCTTTATCTGAATTTCTTTTAATGGATCGACCTCTATTATTATTAGATGAATTATCATGACGACCTTTCACAAATAAACCCTCGGCTTGAGTATCACTGCCCTTACTATTCAATTTAGTACGCAATTCCTTAGAATTCAAAGAGGATTTCACATCAACTAAAGAGATTGAGTCTCTCCCATACAACATCGAATTAACAACATTATTAAACGAATCAGGCAGTGAGCATAACACAATTAGGGCTTGATCTTCATCCCCAATTTTAATATCAATATTTTTCAAGTCAATAATAATTTGTTAAATTCATCAAGATGTTCATTAATGGGCGTACCTTCTTTCATCTTGAGTGTGTACAACCGTTGTTTTAAATACAAGCGATTGGCGAGAGACTTCTTCATATATAAACTCTCCAACTTTTTTCATAACCCTTTGCCTTTGTCTTCATCGATAACCTCACGAAGAACTTCATCAGCAAGAGACAACTGAATTGCACTGTGTGCTTTTTCTTCAATATCAACAACTTTAGTTTGATCTGTCTCCTTGGATAAAGTTTCATCAATGACCTTTGCCAAACCCTGCTGACGAAGCAATGCCTTCATCTTGATTTGCCATAAATTAAAATTTTTCTAACCATGAAATTTTTCTATCTCGAATTTTGCGGTAGCCATCCCAAAACCAATAGCTCTGATATCAATTTGTTATAAACAAAACCACAAACAAAATAATAACACAATGAAATAGAAAAAATAGAACACAAAGATTTACGTGGTTCGGCTCAACAAGCAAGCCTACATCCATAAACGAAACACAACGTCAAATTTCACTATTGAAAGGTTGGAGATTACAACTTTCTCAGAACAAATCAAAGAGAAAACTAGATATCTGCTCTATTCCAATAATAAAATATTTATTAGATTTAACAAAATAGAGCAATATCAATTTATCACACACAAAGAAAACTCTTGTACTGTCGTCAATGGCCAACGACTAACTCATTGGAGAAGACGTCCTTTTTATCTAGCTTCTGGACTAAGGAATTTGATTCCTTTACAAAGTCTTTATGCTGAGGAGGTCTCACGTGTAGTACAAAAAATCAAAGATTCCTTGAAGGCTTTGAGTTTAAACAAAAAAAGTCCATGTTGGACTAAACTCCACTAAAATAATAAAACCAAGATAATCCTAATTAAGGTCAACCTGTCTATCAAGGACTCCAATGAAAACTCATGTCTTCAATTAGAGTCCATATAAAAAACAATTGACTTGAATACAAGTCATCACAACAGAACCTAAGTAAGATCGCTGCCAGTGTCATTTTCAAAAGTGTAGGGTTTTTGTGAGCTCCCTATCTCCAGGGTGATTGAGTAGAATCTGCCTATGTGTAACATACAAATAATACATTGTTTTTAAAACTGAAACAAGCAAGTTAGACAGAGAGACAATGAATAAGACAAAGAGGATGTAGACTGAATTGAACAGATAGGTCGATTCTGATGCCAATCGTTAGAGGGATAGATGGAAGTGCTATGGACGGATCCAAAGTTGCTCACCATGGACCAAAATAGGGGCCTTCGGTAAGCGGTATCAATTCTCTGATGTTGAAAAGCTCTGTCCCGAGTAGTGGAAAAGCCCAAATACGAATATGTTAAACAGCTGAAGACGAATTGTTGAGCCCGTTCCATAAAAATCACATGAATATATCAACCAAAAGTAAATACCCTTTTGTGGGATGGTAATATGACATGTTAACACAATATATCTGATACGAAAATAACACAAGCAGTAGTACGTACAGATAATAAGCAAGTCAGACGAAACACGAATAACTTGATTTTTCATTATTCATTATATATTACTTGAAACTTTGTACAATTAAATGATTTTTTCACTTGGTTTTCAATTATGATTTTCGTCTGAATACAACAAAATTAGTAAACAAGTTGGATTAGTACCAAAAATCTAACTCAAATATTTAACATGAACCCAAAATAAGACGATCTGAACGTCACTTGGTTCATCAGTTGACACCCCCAGCCTTGTGAATTGAGGGATTAAAAGGAAAATGTAAGAATAATCCAAAGAGATTAAACACCATAAATACTACCAAATGCAAAATCAGAATAGAAAGATAGGAAATGCATACCCATCATAAACACAACCACTAACATCAAAGAACACTGAGGACCCGTATGGATTGGGTGGATTTGTCTGTACCATCATGCTCTCTAGAAACTCGAGAAGCAGAATTGAAGTGCTGTCGAGAAAACCATAACAAAAAACACCTCCATTAATGGTGATATTTTCAGTTTCTCATTAATGCTAGAACCTTTCATTGGGTAGTCAAGGCAATGATCAGAACCCAAATGGGCTTCAAGTTTTGCACTTAAAAAATGCTATGTATATGTGAAAGATTGGGATTAAGTCTATTGACTTGACTGATATAAATATACAGAGTCCACACCCACCTTACAGTGTACATGGATTTCTGTGTGAGGTATGACATCCAAAACTTTAGGACTATACCCTTCAATTTTGAAATGGAAGTGACATTTTTTCCATGGTTTTAATTGTCTTTTCACTAGATGCTTGGAGAAGCCAGGTTGTGAGTTTGTCCACTTTCGGTGGGTTTTTTGGCTTCTTACACAAGATTGATTACTTGTGAATCAAGAACATGTCCTTTAGTACGAGACAAGGAAAATGGTAAGAGAGGGAGTAGGAAGTAATGAAGAGAGGGACAACATGGTATGAAAAAGATGAAAAGCCAATCAAAGTTTGCTTGTCACTACTATTACGAACAATATTTTAGAAAACTACTATGTCATGTCTGTTTGGTTTGTAGTGTATCAAGGGTGTATGAATGCATTTATCTGATAATTTTGATGTTTGAGGCTTTCCATTTTATAATAAATTAAATTTGCCTTTGTGATGGTGATGTTGTGCATGTCTTGTAGACTTTTGAGCCGAACCACGTAATCTACCATGTGGACAAAAATTCTATATTGTGATGGTTTCGGTGGGATGTTTGATGTTTCTGTTGGAGTTATAGCTTAGTTTAGTGTTGATTTATGCTAGGAAGCTGGGCTGTAGGTGATTGCTGGAAGGTGGGATGGTGGCTGGCAGTGGCTTGCTAGCCTGGGCAGTGGTCTGTCAGTGCTTGGCTGGAAGGTGTGGCGCTGCTGGGCAATGTGGTGGTGGCTGGCAGTGGCTGATGATTGGGTAGGATTGTTAGGGTTGACGGCTAGGGTTAGAGGTCGGGTTTGGCTCTGATACCATCTTGAGATATGTGAAAGAAATACTCAAACTAAAAGTAGAACCCCGTATATATAGTCAAATAATAATACAAAGTGACTTAAACACCCTTATGATTTAGACAAAATATAAAAGTCCCAATAAGAGTAAAAAAGGAAAAAAAAAATTATAATAAACTAAGCTACAACTCCAACAGTTTTAAACCACTAAATGGAGGTGAATGTGAAATTTGGGAGGTTACATGTGCTCTGATGGATTAGTAATCCAATTTGCACTATACTTGGATTACTATGAACTTAATTCAATGATTCTATTACATAGAATATTGGAATAGGTTTGACTCTCTCAGACTACCACCCAGAAAAGCCTTCTATAGTACAGTCCCTCACCCGGAAAAGGAGAAAGAGAAATGAAAAATTGAGAAAACAAAAAGAGCAAAGTGCCTAGTAATTGCTTGTACATTACAACAGTACGTATATGAATACTAAACCAATTGAGGGTCTTGTCTGTGGAAGCAATAGGGACATAAAAGAGGAATAAGTTTCACTTTAATTGAAAGGTTACTCCATAAAATGTTAGTAAGTTCAGTGACAAATAAGTCACTCAATGCTTTAGATGATTTCAAACTGGTAGGACTGCAAATTATTCCGATTCATCCCCATGCTCAACTGGTTCAGCAATCGTACAATAGTCTTAATTAAGTTCATTTGAAATATTCCGAAATAACTTCAATATCCGCATGATCAATCAAATGGTCATCTCTAAATAAATTAAGAATTAGGAACATTTCTGGTGATGACTCGAAATATGGGGGAAAGCATCAACATTGGAAAAATAAAGTGAAATGTATAAAATTATTTTTTAAAAAAGAAAAAAAAAACAAAGGGTGGGATAGCCTTCATTAATTTAAGCTAGGTCCACGTATGTTGAACTAATCAACTAAGCCTAACATTGACATAAGGTTGCTGTACTTAAATATAAAAATTCATTCATGCCTTGATCAATTAGCATCTCCTGTATCCCTTGAGAGAAAGCTGTAATCATCCAATTTTCTTATTGGATTTTATGAGGCTAACTTAGAGGTACAATCAATCACACCACGCATGAATTTTTATCTAACAATTACTATATATAAAAAATCTTTCGATCAATCCTTCAAGTTCAAACAAATCAGCTATCCTTGAAAAAGGTAGTTAAGGTCGTCATTGAGAAACTAGAAGAAGCAAAACAAGAAATTGTCACTAATTAAGTTGATATAACCATTCAAATATGATTAATATGTTTCATTTCATAAGCATATATACTATAGAGCTTTAGCTGAACAAATGATATGTTTCATTTCAGTTTTGCTATTGCAAACTGAATTTACAATAGCATGCAGCTATCTGCTCCTTAAATTTTCCTCGTAGGAGCTTAATTTTCCAACCGGTTTATTGGTATATAGAGCTTCAAAGGAAGCTTAAGTTGAAGGAGATTCAGCTGGCAAAGTGCTGCTCGAGTTGGGATGATGAGCCACCCTGCAGGTAAACAATAATTAAGTCAGTTAGAATTAACAAAGCATTGTCATGCACACACACACACACACAAAGGACAAAAATAGTGACAAGGAAAAGAGTTCAAGACCTGGCATTGCAGTTTGAAGGAACCCATCCAATTAACTCTCTCTCATTGTCATAAATCACCAACTTATCTTGCAAAGAAATATCTGGAGATAGATAAGCCATGATCATAGTTGAGGGGAAAATATGAGGAACTCAATAATTATAGGGGTAAACTAAGCCATCATCATAGTTGAGGGGTCAAAATATAAAAAATAAAATTTCAGCATGTTGGTTTTCTTCTTCTAACTTGTACATATCTTACCTCCAATTAGATTCAAGTTTTCGAGTCCTAAATGAGCACCATTTAAAATGCCGAAGCATACATTGCCCGATGGCTGAAATAGAATTAAGAGCATGTTCAGTATCAAGATGTATATATATATTTTTTTATCTGTTGTTTAATAAGCACAGAAAAAGCTGCTATCTAGGTTGCTCACTGAGATGATAAGATAAGCTTCTGGAGGCAATTGAAGCTGAGCATTGTTGGTTCTTGAAAAGAGGAGTGCCATATGCTTGAAGTAGTTCCTGACTTCACCAACAACTCTGTAGCGTTTTGGGCCTTTCCAGCAGACTGGGAGATATGTGTCGTCATTAATCTCTCTCAGTGGAGTTCCCCTTAAACTATTCCTCACCTGAAACAAGAATTAAGAAATAGTTTTGGATATGGACACGAGCAAAAATGGTGACGAAAAGTTTTTTTTTGTTCAATAAAAACGTGACACGAGCAAAATGTTTTTGGTTATGTTATGACTGAAAATGCTAGCCTAGGCATAGAGAGAATCACCCCGCCTCACTCTTTCATGTCATAACAGTACTAATTATGAGTTTGATTCTCACCAGAGCAAGTGTAGCTGTATAAGCATGGGGAGCAAAAATGGTGTAGGTACTCCCAGAGTCGAAAACGACTTCAAGCTGCTTTAGAGGAGTAACCTTCCCATCAAAGAGGATATCTCCATGCCCCGGCGAGTAGTCGTCCCTGAAACAAAGGATAAGTACAGATATTGCGGGTTAACTACAATGCATCAGTAGAAGCAAAAGAAACGAGATGGAGAAAAGAGGTGAAGGGTGTTGCAAAGTGACCTGTGATGCCCTGCCATTTGCATCCACACAGTTCCTGGAGAAGGGGAATGAGCTCCGAAGAAAAGATACCCATCTCGGCTGCCTATACAATGGCCAAAGACATTTTGGATTAGACCCTGAGCTCGTAGCTGTGATGCAATGGTTAGTGGCGAACGGCCAAGGCCAAGGATGCCATCAACATTAGGCAAGGTTGAAGGTGGAACTCTTTGATCAAATCCACACCTAAAGATAAGAGAATCAGAAAACATGAAATCCCTGAAAGGCAAACAATCACATTCTTGGGTGTCTTTTGTTTTTATTGAATGTCTAGTCTCTTGGTCGTGGCCGTGATGTATGTTTGTCTTTGTGGATCAGGCGAGTTTGAGCAATTCTCTGAGAAAGTCACAACATCAAGTAATTTCATTTTCAAGCTTAGAACACTATTCAATTAGATCCAGGGCAAAGAGGAAGTTACCAACCCGAAGATGAGAGTGGGTCTGGAGAAACCAGTGGTGAGATGGAGTGGAAAGGAGTCTCTGACCAGCAAGCCAATAGATAAAGCTCCATCGGCATATTGAACCTCATAGTGGCATCGATCATTAGGTTGCCTACATGGATAGTTTGCAGGATGATCCACAAAATCACACATGTGGTCCTGACACAAGGCAGCATCAATCCTGGGGGGCTTGTATGGTCTATGAGGAGCCTGCACAGCACACATACAAGCATGAAGGAATTTATAAGTGTATGAAACTTTTCGTAAAATGGAATTGATTGAATGGTAATTACCTGAAGACAATTGATACATGGTGCATCACATTGGATCCAAGTGACATAGCTGCCAGTGTCCATATCCAGAGTGTAGGGCATGGGTGGGTTTCCTATCTCCATGTTGACAGTGTAGGATCTGTACATGTTGAAGAGAAGTACTGATATATCAGCTTGTCACAGTAGAATTTCCATGGAAATTCCATGAATGATCACAAGAAGTAACAATGGAAATTTGGAGGATTACAAGTAATAAGCGACAGAGACATGAATAGAACAGGGAAAATCCTAGGAAACTATTCAATGATGGAAGTGAGACATAAGAGTTTTCTAAGAAATTAAAAAAAATACAAATCATACTGAAAATTAAAGAAAATCAACTAAATGGCCCTACAAGAAAACAGATGAGGAAAACAGTTCAAGGATAACACCAGGTTACAAGTAAATAACAAGAGAAAGAAAAATGAAAACCAGTGATAAGGAATAAAAAATAGAAAGAAAAACCAATGGAAACTCAAGTAAACAACGCCTAATGATGAAATAAATCGAGAAGATAAAACACTACGACATACCCTTGATGAACACTTCCACTGAGACGAAAAACGAAGGACCCCAATTGATTTGGAGATAAAGTCTGCGTCTTCTTGCTGTCATGAGGCTCATAAGCATATGAAGAAGAACACTGAAATGTTCCAGACAGAACCAAGAGAAACGCCACCAACACTAGTGCTTTGGCTTGATGATTCATGTTTGACACTTTCATTTCTTTGGGAGTGATCAGAAGCCAAATGGGGTTTGTGGTTTTCACCCACGAATGATGCATGTATATATACACAAAGAATTTTAAGAGAGAGAGAGAGAGAGAGAGTTTAATGACTTTTCTCATTATAGTGTGTCTAGACTCTAGAGTCTACGCATGTCAACCTCGCAAAGAAGCTTGCCATGGAACTGGATCAAAACCTAAAGCCTCTACCCATCGTTTTAATGCAAATAAAGTCTGTACAAGGCAAATTTGGTTTTTCACTGCATACACAGCCATCTCCTCCAAGGAATATGGAGCATAGGGTAAGTTGAGGTGTGAGAAAGCAATCAATAACATGCAAATATAACATATTACTTATCAGTCCTTATTAAGTATAGCATTTTAGACTCTTCTTTTGCCTTTGGTCTTCTGCTTGTAATTAGTGGTTAAGCTTCCGTGGTATATCCATTGTATATGTTTCTCCTTTTCGACTAATAAAATTACTTACTTTCTGGTGAAACCTATAAAATAGTATTAGGCAAAGTTGCCTATTCACTGCATGCATGGACCTATGTTTTTTAGGAATATGTTATTGGACCAAAACAGTTTTTTGAGCGTAAAAATTGAGTTTTTGGTTGACTTTGAGTCTAAATTAAAGTGGGATTCGATTGTTATTTTGAATAAAATTTTGTGGGTTCATATTTTACTCCGTGAGGAGAATAACGTGATATATTCATTTGCTTAAATCGAGTAAAAAATGAATGAGAAAATAGACTCCAAAGTGATCCTCTTGAAACATGAAAATAAAGGAAGTGCAATGTGGGATGTGACACCAATCCCACATTAGTTGAGGAAGAAATTCAACATGGGCATATATAGGCCAAGTTTGCTCTATGGGATTGAGACCCAAGGGGTACCACAGTTTTATGAGCGGAGCGAACACCTACATGCCTTCGGTTCAACCACACACGCGTGCTCCGCCTGCCTCGCCACGACCCAGGCCGGGCTCGGGTGTGGGTTGACCAAGCCCGATTTTTTTGGATAAAATTCATTTTATTAATGGGTGAGAATTTTTTAATCTGAAATTAATTCGGTACCCACTGGATCGGTTCGAATTCAGTCCGAAATTGAATTATGACTGTTCATGAAGAACAATTATTAAAGGTGTCCACTGGCTGGTCGATTTTTTTGTTTCTGGGCTGTGTCCTTTAGTATGGTGGTTGTCCGAATAGTCACCTGACTATCTATAAATACCCAGTTCATGCATTCATTTTAGGGATTTTCATTTCATCAGTTCATTAAGGCATTAAACAGTCTGCATTTCGGCATTAAGACAATGCATTTACAGAGAGTACACAACACAATATTGGTTCGCTGGAGTTGTAGATTGGAGTACTAATTCTATTCGTGTAAAGATCATTGTATCTTGGGAGGCAGACATTCGGTATTCCATAAGCATCATGTGTAGAGGCGCAATCTGCCTTAAGGACATAGTGTCAAACACTAGCCTTGATCTACTTAAAATTCAATAACAGTTTCTGTTCTGCAACCGGGTTAGTTTTTATTTTGTTTAAACAAACAATTTATGTGTAACTGTTTGCTGTAACTCTTTGTTGTAACTCTTTCATGTTTCATATTTGTTTGTTACTGTTTTACTTATTTCAAATCAGAAACTTCAATAAGTGATTTTACTATATTTTGCACACCTTTCAAACAACAATCTTAAGACAAATTTTCCGAATTTGTATAGTTGCTTATTGTGTTTCTGATACATATTTTAATGTTTTGACTATTCTAAAATATTACAAATTTTTAAAACTTGTTTTGTTTACAATCTGTGATATTTTGAAGAGACTTAAAAATTTGTGAGAAATTATATTCTGTTTTCTGTGTTTAAATTCAAACAGTAACTCTGATTTAAACCGTTACACCAAATAGTAACTTTGTTTCTGTGTATGATTTAAACAGTTACATCAAATAGTAGTGACACTGTCTCTGTTTTAGTACCTTTGTTTTGGAATGTGTTATTGTTTTCCTATTTTGAATAGTTTGTAATATTTGTTTATCCGAAATGACTGCAAATAATAATATTGTTTCTGCTATTACAAATCATGTTGTGCTTGTGGTGCCTATTTCTGTTCCTACTGATCATGTGTCTCATGGGGAGAAATCCAAAAAGTTCAATGAGAATGATTTTAAGAGATGACAACAAAAAATGTTGTGTTTATCTCACTACGTTGAATCTTGCAAAATTTTTTCGTGAGGATGCTCCTGTTTGTAATGAGAATGAGATCGACCGCCAAATTGTTGCTGCGGTGGAGGTATGGAAACACTCTGATTTTCTGTACAAAAATTATATTTTCAATGGATTGGATAACACATTATATAATGTGTATAGTCCAATCAAGACAGCTAGAGAGCTGTGGGAATCTTTGGATAGAAAATACAAGACGAAAGATGCCGGAATGAAAAAATTTGTTGTGAGCAGATTCTTTGACTACAAATGGTGGATTACAAGACTATCATAAGTCAAGTTCAAGATATTCAAGTGATCCTACATAAGATTCATGTCGAAGGAATGGTGCTTAGTGAATCTTTTCAAGTGGCTGCAATTATTGAAAAATTACCGCCAAATTTGAAGGACTTCAAAAATTATTTGAAGTACAAATGCAAAGAAATGAAACTTGAAGACTTGATCGTGCGATTGAGAATTGAGGAGGACAATAGAGTTTCTGAAAAGAAATTTGGCAATTATTCCATGGAATCAAAGATACATGTGATTGAAGAGGGATATAAAACCAACAAAAAAATAAAGTATGTTGGCCAACAAGGGGCCAAGGGCGGTGATTCCAAAAGGTTCAAAGACAACTACTTTGTGTGCAATAAATCGGGGGATTGTGCAAAGGATTGTCGAAACTGTAAAACACAAGGGAACCACAAGAGGAAGGCTGCCAAGCCAATATAACCGAGGAAGAAATTTTTTTTGAAAATATTTCTAACATAAGTTTTTCTGCTATAGTATCCGAAGTGAACTTGGTGAGAAATACCAAGGAATGGTGGGTGGACACCGGGGCCACTAGACATATATGTTCGGATAAGAAGATATTCTTTTCAAATGAAGCAAGCAATTAATGATGGAGAACAACTCTACATGGAAAATTCCTCTACTTTCAAAGTTGAAGGCAAAGGAAATGTTATATTGAATATGACTTTTAGAAAAGAACTTATTCTCAATGATGTGTTACATGTTCCAGAAATTCAAAAGAATCTTGTGTCTGGATCATTGTTGAGTAAGAAAGGTTTTAGATTGGTTTTTAAGTTCAACAAATTTGTATTCACCAAGAATGAGATTTATGTAGACAAGGGGCATATGAGCGATGGACTCTTTAAGATGAATGTAATGACAATTGTATCTGATTTTAATAAAAAGAACACATCTTCTGTTTATATGCTTGAGTCTCCTAACGTATGGCATGATAGATTATGACATGTTAATTTTGAAACTATGCGTAAATTATGAATTTAGAATTGTTGCCTAAATTCAATATTAATGCAAATCATAAATGTGAGGCATGTGTTGAATCAAAATTAACTAGAGCATCATTTCATAATATTGAAAGAAGCATTGAACATCTAGAGTTAATTCATAGTGATACATGTGATTTGCAATATGTTCAAACTAGAGGTAGAAAGAAATACGTTGTTACATTTATTGATGATTGCACAAAATATTGCTATGTATATTTGCTAAGAAGTAAATATTAAGCATTAGAAAAATTTATGCACTATAAGAATGAGGTTGAGAATTAACTTGACAAAAAAATTAAGACAATAAGAAGTGATCGAGGTAGTGAATATGTCGCACTTTTTGATCGATTCTGTCAAGAACATGGTATTATTCACCAAACTTCTGCGCCTTATACACCTCAGCAAAATGAAATTGTTGAACGTAAAAATAGAACTTTAAAAGAGATGATGAATGTCGTGTTGATTAGTTCGGGATTACCTCAGAACTTGTGGGAAAAAGTTTTGCTTCTAGCAAATTATATTTTAAATAGACTACCTCACAAGAAGTTAGACAAAACCCCTTATGAATTATGGAAAGGAAGGAGTCCTTCCTACAAATGTTTCAAAGTGTGGGGGTGTTTGGCTAAACTGATGGTTCCTATTCCTAAAAAGATTAAAATAGGACCTAAGATTATTGATTGTATATTTATTTGTTATACAATAAATAGCAGTGCATATCGCTTTCTCGTGCATAAATTTGATATTCCTGATATACAATCATTGAGTCAATGAATGCATCATTTTTTGAAAATGTCTTCCTAGTAAAAATGCATGTGATGGGAGTTCTCTTAAAAGAGCTCATGATAGTGCGACTAGTAATATAGACAATGAGTCTATAAATGAAGAAAGTGAAGAGACATCTAGACGCAGTAAGATGGCAAGGACTTCCAAGTCCTATGGTCCAGATTTTCTAACATATTTGTTAGAAAATGAGCCTCAAAACTTCAATGAAGCAATGTCCACTCCTGAAGCACCTATGTGGAAAAAAGCTGTAAATAGTGAAATTAAATCCATTATGCAAAATCCCACCTGGGAGTTGGTAGGTCTTCCTCCAGGGAGTAAACCATTGGGGTGTAAATGAATTTTCAAGCGAAAAATGAAAAGTGATGGATCAATTGATAAGTACAAAGCTAGACTTGTAGCTAAAGGTTACAAACAAAAGGAAGATCTTGATTACTTTGATACATATTCTCCTGTCACGAGAATAACATCTATTCGTATGCTTATAGCTATTACAACATTGCATAATCTTGAGATACACAAAATGGATGTCAAAACAGTTTTCTTAAATGGTGACTTAAATGAGGAAATTTATATAGAACAACCCGAAGGGTTTGTTTCTCCGGGACAAGAAAAGAAAGTGTGTAGACTTGTTAAATCACTTTATGGTTTAAAGCAAGCACCAAAATAATGACCCGAGAAATTTGATAAGGTAATGATATCAAATGATTTCACAATTAATGAATGTGAGAAGTGTGTCTATATTAAAGACACAAATAATGAATATGTCATTGTTTGCCAATATGTGGATGATATGCTTATTTTAGGTAGTAATAATAATATTATTACAGTTACTAAGAAAATGTCGTCCAGTAAGTTTGACATGAAAGATTTGGATGTTGCAGATGTTATATTCGGAATTAAAATTTCTAGAACATCTGGTGGACTTATATTATCTCAATCACATTATATTGAGAAAATACTTGAAAGGTTTGACAAAAATGAAAGCGCAGCATTACTAGAACACCAGTCGATATAAATCTTCATTTGTCTAAAAATACTGGCCAAAGCATATGACAATTAGAATACTCTCGTATTATTAGCAGTCTAATATATGTTATGAACTGCACTAGACCGGATATAACATACTCAGTTAGTAAATTGAGTAGATATACAAGTAATCCAGGAATAGACCATTGAAAGACAATTATCATGGTTCTTAGATACTTAAGATATACCATGAAGTTTAGATTGCACTATACAAGATATCCAATTGTACTTAAAGGGTATAGTGATGCAAACTGGATATCTGATATGAATGATACAAAATCTACTAGTGGTTATGTTTTTACACTTGGTGGCGCAGCTGTATCTTAAAAATCCTCTAAGCAAACGTGTATTGTCAAATCCACAATGGAATCTGAATTTATTGTTTTAGTTAAAGCAGGAAAGGAAGCAGAGTGACTTTGCCAATTTCTAGAGGATATTCCAATATGGCCTAAACCTGTGCCAGCAATTTATAAACATTGCGATATTCAATCTGCAATTGGTAGAGCACAGAGTGACATGTATAATGGTAAGTCTAGACATATACGTCATAGATATAATACTGTTAGGCAATTGCTCTCAAATGAAATTATTTCTATTGATTATATAAAATCAAAGGATAATCTAGCAGATCCGCTTACAAAATGTTTGATAAGAGAGCAAGTAAATTGCACATCGAGGGGAATGAGATTAAAGCCTATAACACAAGAATCACCTTAATGACAACCCAACCTAGTTGACTGGAGATCCCAAGATCTGGGTTCAAAGGGACAACCGAATTATGCGTGATTCAAAAGAAGCATTAAAGAGATAATATCTCCTACCTATTCCTATGATAACTTAGTGCTGCCTGCAGAGTTTATTAGGGTAAGTTATGCTTTTAATGACTCTTATACCTTGGTAAATTCAAGTGGGATATTGTAGGATATTCTTAATAGGAGTCACCTATATGGGTGTAAAGGGGCCGCTTCTATGAGAATTTGTAAAAGCTGAATTCTCTAAAGCACTCATGAAAATCAGGAGTTGTTCAGGGTTAAAATGAACACAATCATGAGAACCAATTGTGTTAAGAAAGAGACTGTGTTAAATCTATTCGATCTGATTTATTAAACAGTTGAATAGTTCAAGACATCAGGTTCACTATTTAGCCGATAAGTCCGATGGACTTTCACTAGGGAAGGTTCAAGGTTAAAAACTACCTATTTCGATGCACGATCTTTCCAAAGATGTACTCTCTATAGTGTGTCAACATTATCATTTGCATACTAACAACCAATTTTTCATTCATGTGGGGGATTGTTGGACCAAAACAGTTTTTTTGAGTGTAAAAACTGAATTTTTGGTCGACTTTGAGTCTAAATTAAAATGGGACCCGATTGTTATTTTGAATAAAATTTTGTGGGTTCATATTCTACTCCGTGAGGAGAATAACGTGATATATTCATTTACTCAAATCGAGTAAGAAATGAATGAAAAAATAGGCTCCAAAGTGACCCTCTTGAAACATGAAAATAAAGGAAGTGCAATGTGGGATGTGATACCAATCCCACATTGGTTGATGAAGAAATTCAATATGGGCATATATAAGCCAAGTTTGCTCTATGGGATTGGGACCCAAGGGGTACCATAGTTTTATGAGCAGAGCGAACACCTACATGCCTTCGGTTCAACCACACACGCATGTGCCGCCTGCCTCGCCACGACCTAGGCCGGGCTCGGGTGTGGGTTGACCATGCCCTATCTTTTTGGATAAAATTCATTTAATTAATGGACGAGAATTTTTTAACCCGAAATTAATTCGGTACCCACTGGATCGGTCCAAATTCAGTCCAAAATTGAATTATGACTGTTCATGAAGAATAGTTATTAAAGGTGTCCACTGGCTGGTCGATTTTTTTGTTTCTGGGCTATGTCCTTTAGTATGGTGGCTGTCCGAATAGTCACCAGACTATCTATAAATACCCAGTTCATGCATTTATTTTAGGGATTTTCAATTCATCAGTCCATTAAGGCATTAAACAGTCTGCATTTCGGCATTAAGACAAAGCATTTATAGAAAATACACAACACAATATTGGTTCACTGGACGAGCAGATTAGAGTGCTACTTCTGTTTGTGTAAAGATCATTGTATCCTAGGAGGCAGACGCTAGGTATTCCATAAGCACTGTGTGTGGGGGCAAAATCTGTCTTAAGAATATAATATCAAATACTAGCCTTGATCTACCTAAAATTTAATAATAGTTCCCGTTCTGCAACCGAATTAATTTTTATTTTATTTAAACAAACAATTTACGGGTAACTGTTTGCTGTAACTCTTTCGTGTTTCATACTTGTTTGTTATTGTTTTACTTATTTTAAATCAAAAACTTCAATAAGTAATTTTACTATATTTGACACACCTCTCAAACAACGTACGGAGCATTAGGGAAGCAGAAGGACGATAAAATGATAGATTAACATTAGGGAAGCAGAGGGATGATAAAATGATAGATTAACGATGGGGGTATTAACCCACCGAGTACTTATTGTCTGGGAACCAAAGGGCATTGGATATTCCTCTAGGAATTAGAAGAGAGGCACTTACATATATACATTGTAGATCAGAAAGAGATTAAAAAAGTAATGCTCGGAATCATTAAGTCCCAATAGTACTATTCATTATGAGAATACAAAAGCAAGAAATATATGTTATTTCCGCTAAATTTATTGATTGAAATTGCTCAAATAATCTATTGTTTGTGTTCGATTGACAATTAATCTAATTTATAGTCACAATCAACCATAACCATTTTGGTCAATAAATTAATTAAGTTAATATCTTTACTCTTTCTTGTGAATTTAATACTGAAAATTAAAATTTTTATCTAATATTTTTATTTAATAATGTGACAAGCGATAAAGATTTGATAGCCCCACCAAATTGAAGTAGCAAAGACCAGATAGTGATATAGAACGAAATCTTATTCCTTATTGTTTGTGCCATCACGCCTTTAGGTTCTGTTTGTTTCGTGGGTTTTTCCTGGATAAAATGAGTGGATTTAAAAAAAAAAAATAATGCTCTAATTCATTGACTTATTTTTTCTTTGATTGACATCTCTATGACCCGTGATTTTAAGTCTACTTTATCCTGGTCCGGCTTCAATGGTTCCAATAGGCCCACATATCTAGGTTTCATGAAACCCAGAAGGGGGGAAGGAGTGGGTTCAAGAGTAGTCAGCCTGGATTCGTAGGCGAAATGACTAGTTCATATGCCAAACATGAGATGGAATGGGGAAGAGCATGTGAATCCTATGTACAAATCCATTGGAGTGGGATTTGAAGAGCTACAAAAATGCAAACCAATCCTAGCTCCTTCTAAGTATCATCCAAACATGACCTTAATGGCTGTTTTGATTCATAATTTCCAGTTAAGGTAAAGTACTTTATTCATGCTATCTTTTAGCTTGCCAAGTAATAAATGGTTGCACTAACTAAAGATAACGATTGATAGGATGGCTATTAATTTGTTTAGAGGGGTGAACTCTTTTGCAAGCCTTAGGCAAGACTGAAATTTTGCAAGCCTTAAGCAAGACTGAAATTATGATGGACCAGACTGATCAAAAGGTTAAGTAAAAGTTGTTATATCTGTTTAAACTAAGTATGTTGGGTTAAACCAGCAATTTTACTCATAAACAATCAGAAATAATTAATAGTTTAGCCGATACATATGAATAATAGGTTCTTATGTGTATGAGAAGTTTGCGTTGCAACTATAAATTCAAAGAAGACGTAGTTGAGACCCTTTTTAAAAAAACAAGAAAGAAAAAAAAAGGTTAAATTGAGACTCAAATGAGTGTCATCAAATGCATCTTACAAGTTTTTGTAGGAATCATGCTGGTCTATCACCTAAATTTAGGGTCCAATGCTTTCGAGGTCAAACTTTGACTTCATATTCTCTCTTTCCATTGTCGTTTCTGGGCATAACTCTGGTTTTAATTGTGATAGTGAAACCTTCTGCTATAATATGACTAGAGAAACTCTTTGTATATAAGTACCTTAAAAAACCCCTTTTTATCAGTTTTTCTCTCTCTCTCTCTCTCTCTCTCTCTCTCTCTCTCTCTCTCTCTCTCTCTCTCTCTCTCTCTCCCTCCCTCCTTACATATATTTCTGAAAATAACGCCTTAGACATGATCAAATTGGCATATTGTTTCATGTCCAAATCAACTTAAAACCTTCCACAAACTCTCTATGCTTTTTGCATTGAGAAGTAGAGTGTGGGAGTCACTTTCTGTTAGTTTGGTCCCCATGAAAAGCATCATTGTCTGTCAATTAAGATCATGAAATGACCTCTTTTAACAGGCTCAGTCTGTTTGGCATTAAAGCTTTCATGATCCCATCAGTTTTTTCTTTACGACTCCAGTTAGTTGCAAGATGATTTGGAGCATTAAATTCTTTATGACTCCATTAGTTGCAAGATGATTAAATGAAAAGAATCCCTTCGCATGAAAAGGATGCAGATTTAACCTCAAGAGGAGCTTAAATGATAACAGAGATGAACTAAAAACCTATACGTCATGAGTTTAATTCTTAATAAATTTTTGAGGTCAAGTTATGAGAAATTTATTTCTCATTAATATCCTAATCCCGCGCGTGGATGACCTGCTTTTGATCAGACTGGAGAAGAAATTAGTGAAGATGCACGTAAGTTGGTTTGGATATCCCTGACCATTGAACTAAAAAAAAAAGGAGACCTAAATTCTATGTATTTTTTTTTGTTTTTACGTTTTCCTCCTTGGCTGATCCACCATTAATGAGCACGATTCTCACTTATATACAATGAATTCTACTTAAATTTACTTGGATAATGTATCAATACGAAAAATTATAATCCAATGAACTCCTTGTTGGATGACTAATCTCATCACTTTCTAACAGAGAACCCAAAAAGAGCATGGTTCCTATGTAAACAGTGGAGTTGTTGTGTATACAGTGCTAGCTAGTAATAAAAAAATTATCGTTACCATTTAGAGAGATTAGTTCTTGCACTCGAACTAATGGCATATCATTTAAATGGATTATTTTTTGGTATCACTCTGAGTCCAATTCCACATGTAATCGTAAAATATGCATATAAATTTAAATGACATTCTTAATCAATTGAAAATCGACTAGCCCAAATGGTTAGTGTGCCAACCTATGCTACAGATGAAGAATAGACAGTATGAGGCTGTAAGATTTGGCATGGTATTCACATTATTTGTTCAAGACTCAAATTAGATGATGATGTGATCGAATCTTAATAACATGATTTTTATCTTTAGATCGTGTGGTAGGGCATTTTAAGAAGGCCATCATCTGACTTCTCTATATTGGATCCTACCATATGATACTAATAAATTACTGATGAAAAATGTGATTTACAAACTTTGTCTTGCCTCCACGGTCTACTACCTTTGGAATGAAAAGAATAACATAAGATTTAAAAATAAGTATAGGGGTCCTATCACTTTGCTTAACCTGATTCAGCAAATCCTCAGGAATAGATTGTTCTCTCCCTCAGGTTCACATCCTCTGCTTCCAACGTTCAACTGCTGCACAAATGGAGGCTCCCATCAGGCTGTCTTGGCTAGTCAGTTGTTTTGCATTGTCCTTTTTTTTTTTTTGTATTGACTTCAACGGCAGGGTATTTAGTTGGAAGTTTTAGCTCAAGGCCTTAACTTGCCTCTGAATTCTGTGCCATAGAGTCGAGTTGTTTTATTTTTTTCCATCATAGGGATTCCTTATGTATATTTTCTTTTTTACAATTAACAGAACTTTACTTTCCCAAAAAAAAAAAAATTCCTTTTTAACACGAAATATTCACTATATGATACTAACAAACTATCTTTGATCTAGCTCTTCACTTAGCTCAGATTGAGTATACTTGACTCGACAGAAACAAACTAGAACTTTCTAGCTCCTCACTTAGCTCAAATTAAGTCTACTTGACTTAACAAAAGCAAATTATAGCATTATAGCTCTTCACTTGGCTCGAATTGACTCTACCTGAATCAATAGAAGCAAAATAGAGCTTTCAACTCCTAACATAACTCGGATTAAGTCTAAATTGGCTCAACAGAAGCACATTGGAGGTTAAACTAAACAACTGCTCTGAATTTTTGTAGATATTGAGATCCACAGTTAATCAAGATGTTGTCCCCAAATTACATCTCAATAATATTGTTTGACTCAAATTACGTGTCAATAACATTGTTCGACTCAATTTACGTCTCAATAACATTAGTGATTCCACTCGAAGTTTTTTTCACAGAAGTGAGGTCAAGCTTTATATTGGCCTTCCTTTTTTTTCAACCCCCAGTCTTGCAATCTAGTTGACAAAATTTCCATCATGACCGGAATAATCTCAATTAAGGGTGGCAATTTTGGACAACACGTTAATACTACTTGAAATTGGTGCGCTAGGATTGACTAATTTTTGACATGAACCTAAAAATGATGCATCTTGTTAACACAAATAACAAATAGATTCAGTTAGTGCTAATCATAAATAACCCAAAAATTGACACAATTAGAACATTTAACTAGTACTAGTCGATGTACACGTGTTTTGCACGTGGATAATTTCATTATGAATATTTTGTTTAGCACCAAAATTAAAAAAAAATGATCTCGACATTATAAATAGTTGAAGTAAACTTAATAAGATTGTGATTTTATTTTATTTTTTTTGAGAGGTGGGGGATCGAAGATTGGAAAACCTTCGATCTCTATTTGCTTGACTTAAAACAAATAATATTTTTCAAAGGTACATAAATCAATGTCTTTTTAGATTTTTTATTGTTCAATATAAAGCTCAAAGAGCAAACATCCGACGCAAAAATTCAATCAATTACTGTGATTTTTACAATTCCAACACCTTAATTTGACCTATATTAAGTAAAAACAATAGGATTAAACTCAATAAAATAGTGCTTATATATTAATCTTTATTTTGTAAAATCTAATCATATTTGACATTGTAAATATACATCAAAAAAAGAGATAAACTATCTAATACGTGGTTATATCAGATACATGGAGGATCACAAAAACTTATTTCTCTAGCTATTTGTTGTTCAATGCTTTTCCTAAATAGAGTGTAAAAAAAATAATGAAAGTTAAAGTTGTAAATAATTGTCCAACCATCAATATATAGGGATAAGATTGCAAACTCTTTTTAATTTTGGGAAAATCGCAAGACCTCCACACGTAAATAGAGACAAAGGGAATTGCCTAGCAATTGAGTTTTACGATATAGAGAGGGAACATTCACATCAAACAAATACATCAAGCGATACATTTTTATAACAATCCTTGAAACTCAGTAGGAAAGAGCAAAAGTTTTAAAAGTTTTTTGTTGTTATCTTAAATTCTTGGTTTTTCCATGTCCATAAAACTCAGATATCAACTTAGGAGAAAATTTTTAAACTTTTTTGTAGTCACAAAAAAATTTTAGCCTACAAATACAAAAACCTCAAATAAATTCATTTGGTTAGAATTAGAAGACAAAAAGTTGTCGAGTGCATTCTATGGAGAAACAAAAAGATGGTAATGTACAATTTTGTTATTACTCATAATGACATGAACATCATTAGAGTTAAAATCAATAATTAAAGTTGAAATGAATACATGAAATATTAAGTACATGTACATAACTAATTTAAGGTGATGAAATAATAGAAGAGAAGTATGTGATTAATTAGAGAAGATGAAAGAATATTGTCCAAGGGAATTATATGTTTTATGAAGGATATTATATTCAATCAAAATTTTTTTACTTAACTTCATTTTATTAGTAGTATAGATTGTATAAAAAAAATGTCAAATTTTCATCTTTTTTATCAACTATTGATGAGAATCCTAGTAAATGAAAATATTTTATACTTTCTCTTACCATTTTGATTTTGCAGATTTTTAGTTTTGAAAAAAATAAACAACTATGAATGTGGATGGTTGGGAAGTAATAGATCTTAGTTTTTAATTCATGGGCTATACGAGCCTAATTTGAACACAACATGGTAATAAACAAGAATATCAACACATTCGGCACAAATAGTTAAATAGATTTGATTAAAATTAATTGGCGTTCAATATGAATTAAAAATAACATAATTCAAATACGACTTCAATGTTGAAAAAATGGTTTTAAATTAGATTATTTGAACAATTTGAGACTTAAATAAAAGTGAGACCTACACCTCAAAATTGGTGGACCTAGTTTAAACACGTTCTTCTCGCCAAGATTATTGATGTGGTATATTTTTTTGTCTAAAATCATTAAAATTTGAATGAGAAATTATGTATCAAGAGTGACCCATTTGAAGTAATAAAATAAACTAAAAATGGTGTAGTGGAATAGGGTTTGTCTCATCTTGGAAGAAGACCAATACTTAATATACTCCTAGTTGACTTTATGAGTTAGACTCTAAGAAATACCACACTTTTGTGAACGAATCGAGTGCCTACACTATCTTAGTTACCACACACGTGCATAGCCCACTGGACTTGGGCTTGGGTCAAAAAGATATAATTTTTTTTGACAAAATTTATTTAGAGCAATGCGAATACGGATTGTAATTAAAATTGCAACCGAATTTTTCAAAATTTTTATCCATTACTTTGAATTTGGCGCTAGAGTGGGTTTGGCTCATTCTAAAAAGGTTGTTCACTCCAGGGGTACCTTTTGTCTATTCAAATTAAAAAAGTGTCTCTTTCATTTGAACAATGACATCTCATGTCTCCTCAGACAATCTAAATAGCCCACCAAAGATTTATAAATAGACTGTCTTATTGTCATTTCAATTAATCTCAATTCTGGATTTCAATTTCAAAATTTCTTCTCTCTCTGCATATTGCTGCATTGTTTTTTTGGTTCAATTCAAGTATAGAACACAAGTTGTGTTCGCTAGTCTTTGGAGATTGAAATGTTATTTATGCAAAGCTGTAATCCGTTCTATTTTAAGAGGTAGTTGTTCATTAACCTTGAGTACCGAGAGAGTACAAATTTGTCTTAAAGAAATTGTAGTTGCACAAGACTTAGATTGTCTATTTTGATTTTCTTATTTGATTGTTCGTGCAATTCTGTGTTACTATAAATACATCGATTTTACTTACTTTCTATTTTGATTAAGTTGCATATAACAATATGCAGATCTAAGTTCAATTCTGTTATTGCAAGTTAAATTTCATGTAGTTTAATATAATCTAATTTTATACTCCAAATTACAATCGCAGGCAGAGCAAATTCCACTGGATTTCTACGGCACAAGTATTTTAATTGAAACCGTTTTCAGTGTTATTGAACATACACCTAGGAAGTGTAAATATTACAAAGTGCAGGAGACCCTGACTTCTATTCAGGCAGTGGGATGTCAGAAAGATCCTCTCTGAATGGAACAGGCTCAGACCCGAGCACGCCATCGGCATCACCTTGCCCGTGCTCCATTTTGATTTGGGCGTTATCGTTCTTCGTTGGCTCAATGAACGTGACGACGACGTCTTTCCGAAAAATGAGGTAGATTACGGAGACGACATAGACTGCCATCACGGGGAAGACCAGTATTCCTATGAACACATTTCCCACTTTTGGCAAACTGTTGTTAATTAGCCAGCCGACAAAACCTGTGCTCAGGTAATAGACGTTGATCCCGATTATTCCCAATCCCAGTATCCAGCAAATCACGATAATCTGCATGCATGGAAATAAGTGGTTGATGCCTCGTAAATGGATATACAGATAAGTCACTCAATTAATAGGATAATCATACTTAATTTTCATCGCCAATTGTTTTAGCTAGTTAGGGTGACGACATTGCATCCCTAATTTCGCCACTACATTGAATTAACGGTTAAAATTGATTAATTCTTGACAAGAATTTGAAAATAACGATGATACAAATATTAAAGATATTAAAGGGTCGGGTAATAATAATATATAACACAGATAACATAATTTTGTCTTAAATTCAGGGGTTGAATTTTTGTCTTAAATTCAGGTTCTTAAATGTAAATACTTTCAACTCTTTTATTAAACTCACATAGACCCAATGAAAAATAAGTTCATTAAAGACACAAGCCACATAGAATTTGTCTATTTTATATAAAAGAGGAGGGAGATGCTTTATTGAGTAGCCCTTTATATATATTTTTTAAATGCTTAAATAACACATTATTTTTAGTGTTTAAAAAAGAAATCGGGTTGCATTTAGTTTGGACCCGATCCTTAGCAATTCGGTCCGAGCTCAAGTTGAACCCGTGACTTCAAAGCCTTAACTTGAGCCCAGACCGAATTTAATTCGAATCGAAAATTTCTAGCCCATATCTAACCTAAGTTTTAAAAAACTCAATCCCAATATTGATTTTTAGGGTTAACTCATCCAATTTACACTCTTAAAATGTAAGTCGCAAATCATTAGCTCTAAGTTATTGTTGTAGTTTATAAGCGTAGAACACTTTGTTTTGTTATACTGATGATCTTTTTCTCATTTTTCATCTACTGCCATACGTGAAGTGGTTATATGAAGTTAGTCGAGGCACAATGGGAAAAGAAAATCAACTCACATATATTGAGTTCTTGTGTGGGCCCATCTTGGTGGTACTGCTACCGAATTTAAGGAGAGGGATTAGAGAAAATGGAAGCTCAAATGATAGTATCATCTGCAAATTCCATCAAAAAACATAAAATTTATGCACAATGTCAATATTGATTTTTTTTTTCTGGGTAAATAACAAAAAAAATTTATATGTATTTGCTTATGTTATATCATTATGACTTATGTCAACATACATTTTTTTTTTCTTTCGGCTAAGTACCATAAGTTTTAATAAATGTTGATTATAAGATACTAACCGATGCGATGATGATAAGCTGGCCAGATGCGGCAGATCCACCGATGACGGAGACAATAAGACTAGGGGTGATGGCAATCGATCTGGTCAGTAAGCTCCTTTTCCATGCCTTCATCTTAAGGTTCAAGAAACCCTAAGAATTGCAGAACCAACCAGTCAAAGAACTGAGGTATATATATATAAAAATAATTGAACAAATGAAAATTACAAACACACAGGGTTTTTGCCACCTGCATGATAAATTGTCCAGCATATGTTGCGGTGATAGCGGAGCTTTGCCCTGAGGCTAGTAATGCAATAGCATAAACAGTGGAGCTTGACTTTCCCAACACATTCTGCCAAAAATAAAATCATATATATATTGGTAACATCTTCGAGATTTGGATTTCTTTCAGAACACTTTTTTTTTTTAATGATAGAACACCCATTATGAATTAAATTAGAACCCATTTATATAATGAGTTTTTCACTATGGGCGACGTACTATTAGTAGAAATAGATATTGGTATGCTCGTTGAAAGGAGAGATTACGATCCAAAATTTCAAGCTCGACATAAAATTAGGCGTTCGTAGATTATTTTTCATGTGAGTATTAGACATCCACTGTGTGTTATCTAGCAATGAAGATATCTGTTATTGAAGTGGATTAGATTTGAGTTTTGAAAGCTAAAGGGTAGTTTAGAATCTTTAAACCTTGAGGAGGAAAGAGGCAGAGTCAAGATTGAGATTGTTGCATCTATTCTTGTTGTCATCTGAGAGATCTTTGGCCGAGCAAACAGCAGCAGCTACTGAGATCATTGCAACATTAATTAGAAGAGCTACAAAGAGTGCAAATGCAGCCTCCATCAAGAAGAATCGACATGCATCCTGCAACATCGAGAAAGCAGTAAGTAAAAATTTCACATATATCCCTCACCAAATGCATTGAAGGGTGGCGATAGTTTGAGGGATAAAATGCAATTAATCCAATTTTATATGTATTGCTGATTTCTGAGTTCTTTTTTCAATAATCGTCCATTGAATTCAATGTTGTTTATCATTGGGCTCCTAGACATAATTTATTCATATATATTTCCACACACACACACATATTTATCAACTGGATATGCATTTCAGTATACCCATACCTAAAATCAATTTATGTCAACCAAAAACAACACTATTATTATTGGCTTACATTGATGCCACGAACAGAATTTGGTATTTTCCTAGACAGTACAAGAGCCGAGTGGAGGAATAGGTTATGCCTGTAGACGAACGACAGAAAAAAAAAAAAAAAAAAGAAGTAATCTTAGGACAAACTCTAAAGAAATAAATTCTGAGTAACATATTGACGACGAGTTGACATATATATATATATGATCCACAATGGAAAATTTGTATCAAAAGATCAAGATCATACGGCATGACGAGGGCACCGAGGAGGGCAATGCAATTGCCAACGGCTCCATGACCACTGAGCTTGGGGACAAACAAACCCTTAAGCACATCTGATGTAGGAGGCTTTACATACACCATTTCTCCAAAAAAACAAGCAGCCATGACGAACACCAGCACTGTTATCAGTATTTCTAGCTTCCTCACCTAGCCCGTAATAATAAAATTAATTAAAAATATAATTATGATAAATTGGAAGTTTAGTTTTCATCAAATTCAAACATATATGTAACATCGAAATTTCGAGCTGAGCAATTTATTTTGCTATCTCAAGGTTATGCTGCATTCTTCTTGTTCTTTAACTTCCATAAGAATCATTAGTTTTAATACATAAGCAGATTTATAAAAATACAGAATTTGGGGAGGGGTTATATATCTATATAATAAAGTAACTTACAATTCAAATTTCAAAAGATAAATAAAATAATTTTTGTTATTCGCGGTTGAGATCGCTTTAAATTTTACTTTAAAGTTAATCTAAAGGTTAATATTAAAACTCCAAATTTAACAGAAAAAATAGGCTCCTAAAGGTGTGTTTGAAATAATTTTTTTAAAGTGTTTTTAAGAATTATTTCTCATAAGTACTTTAAAAAAAAATATTATTTTAAACTGTTTTACCACTACCTCCACCTCTACCACCACCACCACCACCAACATTGCCACCGCTACCGCCACCACCACTATTGTTGCCGGCGCCGCCACCCTCACCTCCACTACTATTACCACCACCACTATCACCACCACCACTATTGCCCTCTACCGCCACTGTCACCGCCATCGCTATTGTCGCAGCCACCATCGCCATTGTTACTACCACCACCACCACCATGGTCATTGTCATCTACCATAACCATCACCGTCTTCTACCACCACCATTGTCGCTCACCACCTCTTACTCTCACTGCAACCGTTACTTAAATTCTTTTATCTCTTTTCTATATTCGTGATTTGAATTTAAATATAAATATAATTATCATTTATCATTTTTTTATTATTTTATGCCATTAGACACAACCAATAACTAGTATATATGTATGTGATATCCATGAATGATTTTTGAACTCGTCAGTGGAGTGGTGGTTGTAATGAAGCTATCTCACTAAAATAACATTTAGTAAAGAAGGAGTTTTATTTTAAAACATGTTTTCAATCTTCGTATTCATGTAACTGAATAAGAAATTTATATCAATAGGTTTGTTTTGTAAATGAAAGCAATTTTTTAGATAATGAAAACTCTAAAATACAGAAAAGGGGGGAGAGAGAGAGAGAGAGATATTCATAATAAACTTACCCCATATCTCTGAAGGCCCAGCAGTAAGAGAGTACTCAAACCAGTGAGGAGAACTCCAGCCCAAAGTGGGATATGGAACAATATGTTTAGTCCAAAGGCTGTCCCAATCACTGCCACAAAGAGAAAAAAAAAAAATTTGAGTCTTAAGACAAGTACAATATAGCCATGTACTACTTTTCTGAAAAACTAACAACTGTAACATCCCATTAAAATAATGGGCTTTTGCGAAGTAGGAATATTACTCCATTTGTGGGTTGGTAGTTAGAGCACAAATGGTCTTTTTGACAAAAGAAAACACTTATAGCATGATTCCAAATAATGGTGATAGCAGTTATGATGGTGTAACGGATGCAGAGTTAAACGAGTGTTACGTAACGGTAACAAAAATCAAAAGTGTGAAATTTTTTTGACTCACAATCATTCATAAAACATGAATATTTATATTTTTCAACTCTAAAATCACACAAAAAGTGTTTAATGATTTCTAGTACATTTTATTATACAAAAAGTGTTTAATGATTTCTAGTACATTTTATTATATTATAAACATGATAATATAATATTAAAAGTATGTACAATATTTCTTAAATTGTGACCCACAGAACCTTCATTAATCCCATAAACTCCATTGCAACAATCAGTAAAGTAGCAAAAAGATTTGACCACAAGACAAAACAAAGCAGCATATCATCTCTAGAAAAAAACCCAAAAGGGTCGGTGGCTTGGAGATTTGGCCGTTCGATGCATCTTCCACCGTTCAACGCAAGCAGCAAGCACAGGTCTAAAATGCAAGATCCGAAAGCAATCTCAACAACCGTTCGACAGTTGTGGTTTCAAGTCTTTCGACAGTTCGGCGCAATCAAAGATCCGAAATCAATCTCGAGAACTGAGATCTGAAATCCAGGTGGGTTTAATGCCTTCTTTGTATCTATTCAAAGGATTTTTAGATTTAGTTGTGTGTAGATCTTGATCTGAGTGAAGGAAGATGATGGAGAACTCGATTGAATCTGGTTTCCGAAGGAAGGGATCTCAAATCGATTTTCGGGTTATGACGGGTCAAATCGTCCCGATTTTACCCGTAACTACCGTTACGGTGCTGTTACCCGACTGTAACGCGCCGTAGTAGTAAAAGTATATATATATATATATATTTGTGTACGTATAAGTGTGGATGAGTAAAGTGTAGAGGACGTGCCTTCAGGAATATCAGCAGCTATGACAGAAACCTCAGACAGCAACCATAGGCAGTATTTCACTAATATAGGGTACTCAGCCTTGCATAACTCTGCTAGGTGTTTGCCTGCCAACCGAAACAAATTAATATGGTATTTTTTTTATGATATGTATGATAATATATATAATATATATGCGTCTTACCAGTGCTTACACCAAGATTAGCAGCTAGTGACTGAATTAAGAGAGCAAAGATCAACCCAACAAGGATAACCCACAGCAGCTGAAAAGACAAGTTACATAAGCTAGCATGGTTAGTTTCTCGAGTTTTCCACTATATCCATATCTTCCAAAATTTTATTTCCCAATTTCATGGAATTTCAAACTTATTTTCTAAACCCATGTAAGATATCGGTTGAAATGACATTTTTGAATGAAATTTATCTACTTAGTATAGCATAACATGTCATTTGAAATGACGTTTCCTAAATGTAAATGAATTTGGGAAATAAGATTGAATTGTACAGATTTGTGAAATAAAGGTTTCAAATAAGTGTGTATGATGAAATAGGAGCATATTATATTACCTCATATCCGTAGCTAGCTCCTGCTTGGAGATCAGTTTCCACTGTGACATGATACCATGTAAAGTTCTGGAGTCATGACGAACTAAAAAAGAAACACAGAGAGAAAGAAAGAGAGAGACTTACTGTTTCCAGGGTCAAGATAAGCCATTGAAACAAGGAAACCAGGACCAACGAATGATAGAAAGTTTAGCCATCCAGGTTTCTAATTATCGACGGTAAATGAAAGTTATACAAGAGTTTGAGAAAACATGAATCTAGGTAGTGTGTTTAGTACAAAGAAAGGAAGTAATACATGCATGAGAGAGAGAGAGAGAGAGAGACCTGTTGCTTTTGTTCCTCATGATCAGAGTGGTCATGGTCAAAGGCTACAATGCGATTACTGATTCCACCATTTCCTTGCTGTTGCAGCTGCATGCTCGCCATCTTCTTCTTCTTCTCTCTCTCCCTCTACAACTTATCACTCCCCTTCACATGTATCCTTGTATTTATACAGCATATGTTTGTGTGTCGGAACTGTGAAACTTAATATTTTGAGATATTTTTTTAGAACAGACAAATAGAATAAAATACATACTTTGGAAAACCATTCAAGCACACATGCATGTGGTGGAGTAAATATTCAGTGTAATAATTATAGAACGTCATTGGCCGATAGTGATACGTGCTATTATCCATCAGTGATAATATACCATATAGAATAAGTCAACCTCATTATTCTAAGGGGTTAGTCAATCGTTGTAGTGAGTATTAGAAGTTACTAAATTAGTGAGATCCACTACACACACAGTCTATTATCATTATTTGATTATCTTACATTTCTATTATGACGTAATATCACTATTACATTAAATATTTTTTGCATGTTGTCGTATGAATAATATTAATATTTACTACTGAAAATATAAACAAAATCAATAGGAGAATTTTCATGCTCAACATGTACAACTTGCGGTATTTACATCCAATGAAAAATTGTAACCAATATTATTTTTCAGCACACATGGGGACTTAACCATAGTTAAAATAACATTAGGAATCTAACCAATGAATCATCAACTTCTGATGGAATTTGACTTATATAATCCCTGCACTTAAGTTAACATGATCCAACACTTTGAACCTGCACCATCGTCTGGTAGGCCTTATTATCAAAACCTTAATTTTATGAGTAATGTTATCATTATTACAATGACATATAATTCGATTTTGATCTTTGCCTCTTGTTTTGGTCAATATAGAATTACTCTAATTTTATACTTGACCAATAATTCTGTTTTAGTTATATCGCTAATCCGAATTTTACAAAAATAAACTAAACCCACAATCAATTGTAAGCTGACAGTAATTATTAAAAAAAAACAAGTAGGTAAGAGCAACTCCAAATCATTCTCTATTTTCTATTTCTTTGCCATTTTATCTAGCCCAACTCCAAAAAACCTAATCAACCCACCCTTAGTCTCACTTTATTTCTCATTTCACCTCTTCAATCAACTTTTTCTTTTTCCATTTCACCATTTCTTATTCTTCAACTTTTTATTTTTGCTCTTCCTCTTTCTATTTTTTTTTTGGGTTAAATATGACTGTTGAAAACTTGACCGTTAAAAATATGAGGACGACATGGTAGACTACGTGATATTTTTTATTTAAATTATCGAAAGTAGTTGAAATAGTTAATTAAAATAGAGAGTGTGGTTGAAGTGAATTTATAAAAGTGACTTTTTAAAATAAAAAATATAATATTTAAATATATTTTTGGTAGCTAAAATGTTGGAGCTGTTAAGTAGTCCCTATAGCTTGCTTTCGATATCATTTAATCCTTTTAGTTTTGTAAGTAATTTCTAAATAGTCAAATCCTTGACTCCCCAGATGTTGGCTGGCCGACGTTTGACTTATTACCAGATAATCCGAGGATTAATAGAAAAGTTTGGATGGCTCTCTAATTCGAATAGAAAGATTTTAGGAAGTTGTATATGGGGCGGTGCAACTTGGATTTAATTTATGAATATAATTTATTAACTTAATCACTTATAACCATTAGATTGACAAAAGACTTCCAATAGTTGTTGGGACTTGAAATTAATTCAATGGTTATAATGAATCAAGTCAAAATAACATTATCGTTACTATAATCTAGTTCGACTTTCCAAAGAGAATCAACATTAACCCATAAACATATTTTACGATTGATTATACTTATTCAAGATTCGTATTGCGGAATCAATTTTAAGAGCATGCAGTCGAGATAGTTCACCATTATTAGAAAAATAACATATCTATATAACATCCTTTTTGTTATATTTTCTTTTTCTTAATGATTTTTTTTTTTTATATTTAGCTTTGGTGTGTATTGACATATCTTTGTTTAATTTATTTATAGTTATTGGTTGCAAAAATAATACAGTGAAGTAAAATAATAAAATAAAAATTGTGTTTCATAAAACCGAAAAAACAGACGCTTAACACCGTTGGTGGACCCGAAAAGAATGGAGAAGAATGCATACAACCAACAGTAGTTAGCTGATAGCATCAATTGAATTAATATTTTGACCATCGGACGTGACCCATAGCCATAGATATGATTCATGCCTTTTTGTCAAAAGTTTTTGAGGCAAGATAAGGAAGATTCATGCCATTTTTCTGCGGTCCTTGTCAACTAATTATACTAATTACCTCGTGCATCTTAAATGAAGCATGCCGTCTAAAGTTTTGAAAATATTATTTTGACACCCCTTAAATTTAGGTGAAATAATATAATTATCTTTTGATATTTAAACAATGGCGTAAAAGAGTTTCTGGATAAACGACAAAGACGAGTTCTCAATAATTAATGAAATAAGAGTCTCATTACGGTATCGGCTAGTGTTTTTAGTATCGTATCTTTATTTTTTAACCAATAAAAAATCTCATATGTGCAATTTTTCAATTTTATGATTGTTAGTTACTTTATTATTATTTCAATTAGTGGTTGTAAATCATTTACTGCAAAATCAATATCTAAGATTAATAGAGGTATGATCCTGACTGTAGCCTGACCTTTGAATAATCACTTTATACCCTTATTTGGTAGTTGGAAATTGAAAAATCAACATAAAGAGGGACATCACTCAAACTTAGAAGGCATTGGGCATCTATGATATGATGATGATGTGATCCAATATTGTTGTTGTGAACGTAAATCTACAACTCTTAGAGTTTTTCATTGACACATTATTAGGTCAACTTATTTGGTTAGTTTTTTAGGTTCCAATAGCATTACTTTTATACTTAATTTAATGACCTAATTTAATGTAACCATTGATTTGGTAGTGGACTCCATCTACTATTAAAACTAACAATTAATCCAATGAATGTATTAAATAAGGTCCATATAGGCTTGTTACTCCAAAATCTGCTGGGATCAACAAAAATGTCTCAATTGACAGATAGTTTTCAGGCGACTATTTGTAATGGATTCTAAATCTTTTTTTTAGGACTTCCTTGGATAAAAAACAATGGGCAATCATATTGTGCAAAGGAGAAATGAAATAACAAAGAACTAATAAAAGCGGATTCATTTATTACTTCAATTGAATAGACTTTGGTTGCAAAAAATTAAACAAAACAGTCTTGATTACAGTACTTGATGCTTTCTAAAACTATTTCTAATAATGCCTAGATTGTGTGTCTTTTGGGAGTTTGAGTGTATCTTCATCTTCTCCACAAAATTCCCTTTTATAGCTATTGTCTTCAACGATTTTGCTAATATCAACAATTATTAACCGATAACTCCTAGTTAGTTACTTTTACCTTTTCAAATATGGCTATGGCTGATCATTTCCTACGTTTTTTATTCTACCACGTGGCACTTTCTAAATGCACTTGGGATGTCAGATGTCAATACATTGAATATTCCCAGAATTTTATATTTTTTATCCAAACAAGGCTATAACATTACTTTTTCCAATTGCTTTCATCACCCGGAGAGATTGTAAGGGATGAAAGGAAAGCTTAAGGTTTGTATTTCGAAATAAAGTTACTATTGGAATGGAGTTTTTTTTCATTTCTCCTACTTTTCTTAAGCTCTGATTTTAAGACTCGATTGTTCGTAGCAATCAATTGGTAGCAAGCCAGCCCCAAAAGTTAGTAAAAAATGAGCTTTCACTCAAAAAGAAAACACTTATGTGCTTCATGGTATTAGAGCACAAAGGCATAAGAGTGTCTTATACCCGGGGGGGGGGGGGGGGGGGGGGCTTTGAAAAGGAATAGAGTAAGGTCTTCACTTTTTAGCAAGTGAACGAACGTCAAATAGCTGTCGGGGACAATATCTCTTTTATAAGAGTGTCTTATACCCGGGGGGGGGGGGGGGGGGCTTTGAAAAGGAATAGAGTAAGGTCTTCACTTTTTAGCAAGTGAACGAACGTCAAATAGCTGTCGGGGACAATATCTCTTTTATTTCAATGTTTTTCATTAACTACTTAATTGGCCCCTAACTTATGATTATCCCTAATGCATTTCTGAAAGAGTCACCAAACTTTTGTTATTGGGTTTGGACAACTTGTGTGCTCCAAACACTGATTTTTAAGATACGAATGTTTCTGTTGATCACTATTTATGTGATGCTCTCCTCTATTTGTCTTTTTTTTTTTTCTATCAGATACTATTATAGGGATAGGGACGAGGAGATTCGAACCTGCGCCTTTAAGGTCCAAGAGAGGGGCAGTGACTATTAAGCCAAACTTCTAACCTGAGTGCTCAATTTGTCATGAATGTTGTTTGGAGCTTGAAGTGTTGAATTGTGATACTATGCTCTGTTTTGTCCTAAATGCTATGTGAAGCCTGAAGTATTGATGCTGCCTTCCACTAATGGTCAAGATTTTGCTATGGTCGATCAGAGAGATCTATTGCCCAGATTCATTGCTTCCTTCTTTTACATACGGGGGAAATACGGAAAATTACAGATTTATTGCCCAGATTAAGTTATAATTTTTTAATATGTAAGTTATAACTATAAAAGACAGGTGGACTAAAGCAAATTTTTAGTAATAAAATTTAATTTTTGGATCGAGTTTGAGTCTATAGTAAATGGGACTCACTTATTATTTTGAGTAAATTTCCGGCGGATTGTGTTCTACTCCATGAAGAAAATAATATAGTATATTCACTTTGCTCAAACTGATTAAGAGGTGAATGAAAAAATAGATTTCAAAATAACCCTCTTGAATGTGGAAATAGAGGTTGGGACAATGTGGGATTGCACACCAATGCAATATTAGTTGGGCAAGAAATATTTTATGAGTATATATATCTCAAGTTTGCTTTTTGGGTTGGGATCCAAGGAGCACCGCAATTTTGTGATTGGGTGAGGACCTACATGGGTCTAGGTTCGACCACACATGCATGTCGCCGCCCAATTGACAAGGCCGAGTGTGCGTGTACCTCTAATTAAACATTATCTTTTTGAAAAAAATTTCATTTGTTGAATTTGGTCCAAAATTTTTAACCCAATTTAAATTTATGCCCGTTGGAATTTGAAATTCGCACTAGTTTGGATTTAAAATTTTCTTCCAATCCGAATTCGAATTTATTGGGCAATTCAATTGAAGTGCTATTTTTGATTGCATGAAAATTATTATATCTTAGGATGCAGACACTAAAATTTCTGTAAGCACTAGTGTGGGTAGGGGTGTCCATGGCCCGGATTACCCACGGATCTCGTTACCCCGTCCGAAACCCGATAGACACGATAGTTGATCCGTCTGAGCCTGAGCCTAATATCCTTAAAAGATGACTTGAGTTTACCCCTAAATCCATTACGTTGGCCTAAGAGCCTGCTCGAAAAAAAACCCGTTAAAACTCGGCCCAAGAGCCCCCTAGCCCGCCTACCCTTCTTTGAAAAAAATATTATACTTTTATACCATTAAATTTAAAACTTTTAAATAAGTCTGTCAATGTCGGAATTTTAAATTTTAAAAATTTAGATAATATAAATAATATATTATTTTCTTTTCCATATATTAAACATGCAAGTTTTAAAGGGTAGAGTAATGCAAATGATAGATAAATGAGTAGGTGTCAACTTAGTTGAGAATTATTCATTCTATTGAATGTAGTTCATTCCTTAATAAAAAATAAAATTATTTATTATTTTATTTTTATCTATTTTGACTATACTTTTAATTCAAATATATAATTTATACAAATATTAAGTTGCAAAAATATTCATTATTTTTAAATGAAGTTGTATATAAAAAAGCCGGCGAGCAGACCTGCCTAACAAGCCCCCCACAGGCTTGCCCAATAGACTCACGGGTTGGGCTGCGGGTAGCTTATCCCTACCCGAAGTCCAGTCCGGTCCGCCCAATAACTCACTTGTATAAGGGTTTGGGTCTACACTACCCAAGTTCAGCCTGATCCATGAACACCTCTAAGTGTGGGGAAAAAATCTATCAAAAGGACATAGTGTGAAATACTAGACTTGATCTATAAAGTTCAATCTATGTTCCTGATTTACAAACGAGTCAATTTATTTATTACAGTTTATTTTAAAGTGCATGAAACAAATCAAAAATTCCAATAACTAATTTTGTCATATTGTAGATATCCAAACCAACAAAGACATTATCAATCCTAAATGGATGATCATAAGAGTTATAATTTTTACACTAATGCTATTGGGACATAATTAGGAATATAATGTATTGTGCCTAGGGATGTTAGTGGACCGAAGCGGGGGTGGAGGGTGTAGTCTCTATCCCCATACTCGTTTATCCCGTCCATCCCCGGTCCATTCCCGTTAACCGGTATAATTTTCATTTTCATACTCGTCTGCGGGTAAATTTCTAATCCCTACCCCCACCCCCGTTCCCTGTCACCGGTACTCACCTAAGCCCAAGCTCAAGCCAATCGCTGGTGGTAGAGATTTGTTTCAGATTTTCCCGCATCTTGATGCAATATATTGCCTTAGATCCCTTTGACTCGTAAAATTCCCCATAGGGCCACCATTAACCAACACTGAAAAATCAGCCTATCACTGTTGGTTGGCTAGTTCCATTTTTGCTAATTGAATTTTAGTTCTCATTGTAAATCTATGCTAATTCTTTACCAAAACACTTGCTATTGATCCTCATTTAATTGCCAAAAGGAAAGGAAGTACATAACACGAACATTGCGAAACAAAAGGAGGAAAAAAATCAATAAAAGAAAAAGCCATTAAGCTCGATGAGCACGGTGCAGATCATGAACATAGGAATTCGTTCAGGTATCAACAAACAAAAGCACCTAATGAATAAGCAACATACACCGCAAGCATCAATTATTCTGAACATCACAACATCAGGACACTATATTACCTATATTCTGAAACAATTATTCTAACAAGTTCTTTCCAGCATCAATTATAACAACATCAATTATTCTAAAACAAGTTCTTTCCCCCAAGAGAGAGAAAAATGAAGGGGCAATAATCTAATCTAAACCCTAGCTATCCAGTTAAGAAATGGTGTTCTCATAGCCCTAATGATGCAAAAAAAAATAACAGAGGGAGAGATTTACCTGGTCAGTGGAGGGTTTGCAATCAATAATGGAGAGAGATTGAGAGTCTAAGAGAGACAATGGAGAGAGAGATGATGGAAAAAGAGAGACAGAAGCTGAGAAAGATGATGAAGAAAGATGATGGAAAGAGACAGAGACGTTCAGTGGAAGTCTGGTGGAGGTGGAGGTGGAGGCGGAGGCAAATAGATGAGTAAGCTGTAAGCTAGGGCTTTATATGTGTGTCTGTAACGGGTATAATGGGGGTGGGGGTGGGGGTGGGGGCGGGGGTAAGTGTCATTCCATCCTGCACGGGTTTATACGGGTATCTCCGTATACGTCTACCGTCCAATACATATGGTCCATCCCCGCTCCAAATATGACAGATTTTGACGAATATCCATTTTTTTTCGGTCCACTATTATCCCTAATTGTGCCATGTTCATATCTTTTTTTGTGTTACTCATGAACTAAAAATTGTGGTACTTGAATTTCCTTTTTTTCTCAATTAAATTCACCAAACATAGATCTTCTATAATCTATTTTATCTATAGCAAACAAAAAATGAAATAAAAAATATTTAATTATAAAATAATTTGTAAAAAATAAAAATGCACTCGTTTTGTTTTTACAATACCGATTAAAGTGGTTTATGAGATTAAAATCGCGCTATCTTGTTTATGAGAATAACTCACTCATTTAATATTTTTTCGGCAATAACACGTGCCTTAAGATACTCTATAATATTAAAAATCAAGCATTATAATACTTACATCTTAAATAATATTCTATTTTTCTTTTTTTTATTTAATTACATAAGTTAAAACGAAAGTAGATAAAGAAAATAAGAGAGATGTAGGAGAGAGAGTAGATGTGGATTAGTTGGGTTCATTTGGTGTCGAGAGTGTGTTAGTTAAGTTGATTTTTTGAACAGGAAAAAAAAATTTTGAAATGAAATTTATACCATTGTATCAAAATAGATAAAAATTATATAAAGTTTGACTGTTATTATATTTTTATAAGTTAAAAATCTAACTTCTAAACTATAATATTAGATAAATATTAAATGATGATGTCTTTTTGAATTCTTTTCTCGTGTTAATGTAACATGTCCAACACTAGTCTTGCAGTAAATATTCGATACAGCAGGGAGACTATATCATCGTTATATAGTATTCCTATCGAACAAAAACTAATAAAATAAATAAAGTGAACTTCACTTNTATATAGTATTCCTATCTAACAAAAACTAATAAAATAAATAAAGTGAACTTCACTTCTAAGATCCAAATTCAACTGGATCAGGCCCAATAAACTAACTAAACGAAAGTCAGCTAAAAAGATAAGTTAAGCCTAGTTCGTGAATTCGATTCAACCCAAAGTCCGAAGAGTCTAAGAAGAATTAGAGCACGCGAGAAAAAATTATCAGGATACTCACTCTCGAAGATCAACACAACCTTTTATGATACTTATCTTTTATAGACACCCAGAGAATCAGTACATTTACCCTCACGTCACCGCCTTAATCAAGGCCCTGTGTCTATAAATTATAAATTCTCTCTACATGAAAAGATACATTGAACTTTAACTCTACACATCTCTACACATATAGTTTTTCTCTCTTCTAGCTATTGTACCTGTTCCAGAGTTAACCATTACACTCTCTCTCGTTTATTTTACTTCATCAATAAAGATTCACCGACCACTGTTGTCGTTTTTCGAAGTAGAGTAGGTCACCCGAATCGAACTATTATATATCTGTGTGTTAATCCGATATTTACATTATTGCTATTAATTTTTTTATTTATTGTCCATTAATTACACCTTATCACACACTCGACTGTTAATATTACACAAGACTATTTTGTGCATCATCGACTTCTATACTAGTTACAATATTAAAAGAAAGGAGTAAGTACTAAATTATGTGAAATTCATGTCTTTACATGTTACTTTTTATTGAATAGTAACACCATAAGACGGTAAGCACGTGGTGCACCATAACATTGAATATTTTCTTCTAGTATTGGAGAAACTATCGTTGCAATGGTAATACCACATCATTACTTCGTGGTATCACCAATTAATTATTAAATAACATGCGGATTTAATAAATCTTAGTATTTTAAGAACTTTGAATAAGTACCGCATCAAATAACTAACATCCAAAAATAATGGAATTCGTGTTGTAATGACAAATTTCATGTATAAAATAACACAAAAATGATGTTAAATTACAATCGTTTGATTTGTTTGACATTGATTAGAAAAGTGATGTTGACTCTTTTTGACATACTTCTCACATATATTATCCTCTAATTCTCGACAGATTTGACGACGAGTTTTGTGAATCTGGTGAAGAAGAGGTTCGGGTTGACGATTTTTTTGATTTTTGATTTAATATTGACTTTTGTAGAATTTGANTCTGGTGAAGAAGAGGTTCGGGTTGACGATTTTTTTGATTTTTGATTTAATATTGACTTTTGTAGAATTTGATGAAAATGAGGGTCGGGTTGACGTGATTATCTATATTCGATTTGATGATGTTTCGGTGGATTTGATAAAAAAGAGGATTATATCAATGTGATTCTCGATTTTCGATTTAGTGTTGGTTTTGTTAAATTTTATCACCGTTCTTTGTGTTAATTGACTTAAAAATGATTTGAATCTCTTTGAAGGACTTTGGAGGTGTACTCTTTTACTCATAGACGAATTTGCAGGAATTTGATTGGAAGTATACTCAGGTAGAGCCTAATCTTTCATTTTCTTTTGGAGATAGACTTGGGCAGAGCTTCCTTGGTTTTCCCTTTTCTTTGGTTTCTCTTTTCTTAATCTCCTATTTATAGAGATGAGAGTTGTTATCCATATAAAGGTATTTTACTAAGGGTACGTTTGGTAACTTTTTCGTTTTTATGTTTTTTTTTTTGTGATAAAAATTAAAAATATAAAACATATTTGATAGTCATTTATATTTAAAAAATTATTAAAGCAAAAATAAAAAACCTGTTTGGTATTATACCAAAAATTCATCACCCAAACCCTGTCACCCAACCCCACCATCGAAACCCACCACTACAACCAACGAAACCCCCCCCCCCCCCCCCACAAA
>CAUOFW020005147.1:265480-279043 GCA_963454935.2 Ilex paraguariensis | reverse complement strand
CCACTGAAATCCATCACCACAATCACCGAAACCCAACCCCAATCCAACCACCAAAATCTACCCCCACCACCACCAAAATCCACCCCCAATCCAACCCCCACCATTGAAACCCACAACTCAATCTATGTCTATATATGTATATATATACCAATCTATATATATGTGTATATATATACATAGATCTATGTATTTATGATATAAAATTAAGGATAAAGCGGGAAACGAGCGAGATAGACAAAGTGAGTTTCGATTTCGTCTTCGATTTTTTCGTCTTTGGCTTCGATTTTAGAAGAGAGAAACCAGTGAGAGAGAGGATTAGACCAAGAGATAGAGGTCTTACCTTCGTCTTCGACTTCGGTTTCAGAAGAGAGAAACCAGCAAGAGAGATAGATAGAGAAAGACAGATGAAGGAAAGAGAAGAGAAGAAATAAAAAAGGCTTTTATACTTTCAACCAAAAATCTTAAATTTTGGTGTTAACAAGATTCGAAAGTATGACCTTATTAAAGGGTTGGCCTGAGTGCGCGTGTTTTTTTTTTATGTTTTCAAAAATATAATTTTTGATATTTTCATATTTTGGCATTGTTTTCAAAACGGGATAGTAAAAAAAATGAAAACACATCTCAAACGGGTTATTATTGTTTTTAGCAAAAAATGAAAAAAAAAAATACCAAACTCTACCTAAAATATCACTATATAGGCTTAAGAGTGGACCAACCTTAATCATCTAAACTTACGAGTTTTAATTGATTTATGTTATTTGGGCTTATGTAATTTAAGTCCATAATAATTTAAGTTTAGAAGCTTGTTTAATTAAATTTGGGTCAGAATTATTTAGGTTTATGAAATTTAAGTCCAAACAAATTTGATTTTGAAAACTTGTTCAATTTTATTTGGATTTATTATTTGGACTTATAAAATTTAGCTAACCCATTTTAATTTTAATAATATATTGAATTAATTTGAACCCAATTATAAACATAATTTATTTATTATTATTTTAATACTTACAAATGTGTTTAATACCCATGAGTGATATAATTGTTATGAATAACATAATATCATCGTTACTCTAAATGGTTGGTAAGAGCAAATTCCAATGGAACATACCACTGTACAAAGTTTCAATATTACATTACAAGTGCCGGAACACCCCTCCAGAGAAGTGCTTGGCCGGGGGAATCACCATTTGAATGCCTCTTTTCGCCTCCTGTGCCGGCAACGGCGTAATTAAACCACTTCCCTGGTGACCCCTTACCTCTATTCCGGCAGTGGGATGTCAGCCAGATCCTCCCTGTAAGGCACAGGCTCCAGCTCAGGCACGCTGTCGGCATCGCCTTGCCCGTGCTCCATTCTGATCTGGGCCATATCGTTCTTCGTTGGCTTACCGAACGTGACGACGGTGTCTTTCCGGAACATGAGATAGATGACAGTAAGGACATAGACAGCCATTAACGGGAATACTAGAATTCCGATGAACACATTTCCTATTTTTGGCAAACTGTTGTGAATTAGCCAGCCGACAAAGCCTGTGCTCAGGTAGTAGATGTTGATGCCAATTATTCCCAGTCCCAACAGCCAGGAGATCACGATAATCTGACATGATTAATTAAATGGGTTAAGTAAAAATTTATTAATATTTTATACAATTTCAAATTAATACGATGTCGATATACTCTTCTAATATTTCTTTTTAAGTCCATTACCTAGAAAACTTCTTGCTCTGATCAATTATTAAATTTTTGGTGCCCAAATGATAATCTAGATAGGGTAGGGTAGGGTTAGGGGGAAGTCAGCAAGTAAAATAAGGATTCAACAAATAATAGCAAATACTTATGATTTCAGGGCCCAAAGACTAGTGATAGGCCATGGTCTATATCAACATGCATACTCTATCATGGACTAAAAAAGCAGGGCAAATTGGAGAAAAAGAACAACTCACATATATGGAGTTCTTGTGTGGCCCCATCTTGGTGGCACTGCTACTGAATTTGAGCAGAGGGATTAGAGCAAATGGAAGTTCAAATGATAGTATCATCTGCAAAATCCACCAAAAAAAAATTATATTATGCATTATTTCACCATATGTTTTTTTTTTGGGTAAATAACATAAAAATTTTATGAAGGTTGATTTTAAGATACCGACCGATGCGATGATGATAAGACGGCCAGCTCCCGATGATCCACCAATGATGGAGACAACAAGACTAGGTGAGATGGCAATTAGTCTGGTCATTAAGTTCCTCATCCATTTCCTCATCTTGATGTCCAAGAAACCCTAAGAATTGTAACACCCAACCAATCAAAAAGTTAGTTTGGAAAATTAACATACGTTAAATGAAAAATACCACCACAATTTATTTATTTCTTTTGGCAACCTGCATGATATATTGTCCAGCATAAGTGCCTGTAATGGTGGAGCTTTGCCCTGAGGCTAGTAATGCAATGGCATAAACCTTAGAGCTTGACTTTCCCAACACATTCTGCAAAAACAAAAAAACATATTCATAAATATTGGTATGAAATCTTTCTCGTGCACTTTCTTTCAATTTTCTTAAATGATAGATCATTTTATATGAATTTTACTAGAACTCATCCTATATTAATATTAATAGTTCATCTACTGGTACACGATGGTGGCTGATCTAAAACTATGCTTCTATTTATAGTATTAGACTTTAAGATCTTCGATGTGTTCCAGTAATAGATTATCTCACTTCCACCAATGCTTGATCACGAACCATGTATCGATAGGAGACTAACTAAATTTTCGAGATTTATTCTAACATTGAAGAAGTTTGGTACTAGAATGAATTTAGATTGTACTGCTAAAACTTTATAGTAGTTTAGAATCTTTAAACCTTTAGAAGGAATGAGGCAGAGTTAAGATTGAGATTGTTGCATCTATCTGCATTGTCATTCGAGAGGGTTTGAGCTGAGCAAACAGTGCCCGATACAGAGACGACCGAAATATTGATTAGGAGAGCTACAAAGAGTGCAAATCCACTCTCTATCAAGAAGAATCGGCATGCATCCTGCAACAATGTGAAAGCAACAAGTGAAATTTCACATACATTCCTCACCACAAACATGTTCCCATGCAATTAGTTAATAAAATGTGGCCATGTTAATGACATGATTCTCATCATGCGACTGTAATTGTCCAAAGTTTTAATTTTGAAGAGGACCCCCAACTTCCGGGGATCTCGATGAAAAAATAAATCATAGTGACACTAGGTCTATAATTTGAGGGGTACGTTGTCATTAACCCATTTAATATTTATTTTTCCTTTTTGAGTCCATTTATGATGGTCAATTGAAATTAATACTGTTTATCATTCTCCATTGGGCTCCTAGAGATGCAAACAAATCAAATAAATGGATAGGGACACTGATGCAACTCCTTCAAGACATGAGGATAACTTATCTGTGGATGTTTTCTTTTTGAATATACAAAAAATGGTACGTGTGGGGGTGTATATATATATATTTGGTCAGTGGGGTGTATATATATTCAAAATATGATTTAGTCCTAATTTACAGATCTAATTTATAATAATTATTAGATTGACAATAGACCACATTCAACATTAGGGCTTACTACTGCTCCAACAACTAAATTAAATTAAATTTTTTCCCGACATGGGCATAATTTATGCATGGATTTTTTTTTTATTTGTTGATCTGATCACTTTTTGTCATTGAATTGATAGTGTGCACCCACTTCTTAATTGATTCAGGCTCGGTACCAATTTAATGACTGTGATGTATATAAATCAAGTGCATAAGAAATTATGTATGCATGCACACGCCCAAAACTAATGTACTCCAGAAAGCAAGACTATTATTATTGGCTTACATTGATGCCACGAACAGAATTTGGTATTTTCCTAGAGAGCACAAGAGCCGAGTGGAGGAACAGGTTATGCCTGTTGAAGAAGAAGAAATGAGTTACCTTAGTACAAACCCTAAAAAACATACTTTATTGTTAAATGACACATTGGTGCCCACTACACAGCCACACACATATATATACATAATTCACAAGGGACTATTCTTATAGAGATGAGATTCTTACGGCATGATGAGGGCGCCGAGTAGGGCAATGGCATCGCCGGTGGCTCCATTACCAGAGAGCTTGGGGACAAACATTCCCTTAAGCACATCTTTTGCTGGAGGCTTTACAAAAGCCATTTCTCCGAAAAAACATGCTGCCATGACGAACACCAACACTGCTATCAACATTTCCAGCTTCCTCACCTGGCCCCCCAAAAATACGAAATTAGCTTGTCGCTCATCAAATTCCAACAAATATGTGAAATTTTGAGCTGAAACATTGTATTTTTTTTTATCTCAAGTTTTCTTCAATTCTCGTGGTTTTTATCTTTGATACATTTATGATATTGACCAATGCACGAGTTGTGTCTAATACGTTTAAATTTTATACTATTTTCATGTTTTGTATAAATTGTGAGTTTTATGTGACTCCGACTCGTTCAAGTCATTCGAGACGATATGTTTAAGTCAACCCTAAATGAGTAGAGTTATATTGATTGAATTAGCCAATTGATCTCATTTTGCGACACCACGGCCAATATGTCTCAGAATTATTCTGAGTTGATAGGAAATACCGCAGCCACGAACTCTGATGGAGGCATTCAAAGTAAGTTGTAGGGTCATTTCAATAAATGGCCCAAGAGTGTAACTTATAATGAACCCCTTGTGCAAGTGTTATAAAACATCGATAGCAGTGGGGCCTAAACATTAATTATTTACAACGTTCATTTGAGTTTTATATTTCCTTAGACATGAAAGTATGGGTCTCCTATATATCGGGGGTTGGCTATTAAATGATTTGGAGATCCAGAAGTTCAACTTGCAAGTCTTTTTATTCATAAAGAAATATACTCTTGAGGCTGGAACTGTGTTCAACTTGTTGTATAATATCTATAATAATTAGAGACTGTCACAAGAAGATATTTGAAATCAAGCATTTTGGTGTATGTGATAAATGCTGCCTTTATTTGATAGGGGTAAAAAGTCAATTTAATAAAAATTGTGAGAACTTAAGTTCAGTTTTCAGTTTTAGGTTTACTTGCATGCTTAGTTGATTCTGGTATAATAATAATAATAATTATGATTTTTTTTTAACGTTATGGTGTTGATTTCACCAAGGAGAATAAGGACCAATCTTGGAATTTAGTCTGGACTGATCTTTTAATTTTATTTATTTTTTAAAAGTCTACAAGGACAAGTTACATAGATTTGGCTCATTAATAAGTTTGATAATATTATAAGAGGACAAGTTTACATAGATTTGAATCATTAATAATTTTGATAATATTATAAGAAGGAAGTATTTTCAAACTTTTGGTATGATAATGATTTGATATTTGTGTGTGTGTGAGAGTGAGAGAGAGAGAGGGGGGGGGGGGGCTTTTAGCTAGAAAACTTTGTTAAAGAAATAATCTTGTTAAGAACATGACAGCCTCTCAATACCCTCAGGAGAAGACTATATAATATCAAATTATAACTTTTGTTATTTTTTTTACATTTTTTATTGTAAGTTGCGATCCTAAAATGTTAGGATCACTCTCAAGTTATCACAAAAGTAATAAACTCAAAAAAAAATTGTAACTCAAACTTTAAAAATTATAAATTTTTATATTGTAAACAAACTTAAAAATTTCAAGGTACGGTATCAATTTTTTTCTGGGTGCCATAGTCTTCTTCATACACTTATTGGTAGTCCTTCTCTATTTGATCAGGTACAAATTAGATTAATAATTGTCAAGAACCTATAGATATTTTGGATTGGAAGGTTCTAGAAAAGTACAAGTACAAAAAGACAGAAACACACCAAGGACATCTATGGAAGGCATTCGATGATAATATGAAGAAGTTACGTTGTTGACAGACGAAAACAATAGTACTCTAACAATAGAAAGGAAAAGGAACAATGAAAATGAAATCATCTTCTCTATTATTACGTTAATAACAACAAAGCAGGCAAGAAAAGACGCCGAGAGCATCAAGAATCTGTCAGTGTGTAGGATAAGCACTAGCAACCAAATATTTATATATCTAATACATGACCAAAAAATCCGTACTGGTGATGAAATATAAAGGGGCTTACTAAAATAGAGAATTTAGTGAGACGCAAATAATAATAATAAGAAAAGGGTTCTGTCATTGCACAGTTTAGAAAGAGTCGTGTGTACGTAATCCTATACCCACATAACGCATGCATAAATTGTATTAATTCAGTTAAATCAAGAAAACTTTTTTTTGAAAAAAAAAATCGGGGTACCTTTCACTATTATTTTTTACTACACAATGATATATCCGGCTTATTTTGGTAAAAACACTTTACTAGTCATAATTCTATGATATAATAATTTGCTTTTGTCAGTATACTTTCCATTTTTAAATACATAGAAGTCGTGTTTTTTTTATAACTGGATGCTTATGTAACCCCAATGTATTGTTTTATGAGCTTGTCAATGTAGTGGTTGTAATGCAGCCATTTCACATAAAATAAGAATGGGCATGTGTGCCTGCTTGTACATAACAAAGATATTTTACTCGAGAAAGAGAGAGTGGTGGTTGTGCTATCTATTATTGATAAAATAACTGGAAAGAAATTATAACAAACTTACGCCATATTTTTGCAGGCCAAGCAGTAAGAGAGTACTCAAACCAGTGGTTAGAACTCCAACCCAAAGTGGGATGTGTAACAATATATTTAGTGCAAAGGCTGTCCCAATCACTGCCACAAAGTAAAAAGTATAATTAACACAAAGTTAAGAGTGTCAATCGTCTCGTGTTCGTGGGACTTACATACCATGTTATCCATGTCGTGTTCGTGTCAAAACTCACCAAAAAAAAATTTATCTAATGTATTTTGAGTATTAAACATTAATCTAAATTATTTATTATGCGTATTTAATAATCGTGTCAATTTTATAATCATTCGTGTCTAGTTCATATCGAATTTGTATCAATAGATCAGAACTGACACCCGTAACACAAGTAAAATATAGCCCTCACTGTGATATGTGATTGAATTCCAAATATATATAACGCAGCATTAAGTTTGTTTTATTGTAATTTTAATGTTAAAAATTCGAATCATAGAAACCGTCAATTCGCATACGGGGATAAGATTGCAACACTTCTTAAACTTTGCAGTGGGACTTGCCTTCGGGAATATCAGCTGCTATGACGGCAATCTCAGCCAGTATCCATAGGCAGTATTTCACGTATTTAGGGTACTCAGCCTTGCATAATTCTGCTAGGTGTTTGCCTGCCAACCCAAATAAATGAAGTTATAAATATCTATCTATATGATAGTTTTTGAGACAAAAATAACTATAACCATTGATTTCAATGTGAGTCCCAATATTTATTGAGACCCACTACATATTCGATAGTTGTGATTATCGAGTTTATTTTTTAAATTCATATACCATTAATACTTGTGAGCCTTACCAGTGGTTACACCAAGATTAGCTGCTAGTGACTGAATAATGAGAGCAAAGATCAACCCAATAAGGATCACCCACAATAGCTGAACAGAGCAAAACCTAGCACTGGTTAGTTTTTTTCTCTCTCTCTTCCATGATTTTATTTTAGGAAAATACTATGTAATTAAAATTTGCAACCCAAATTTACATCCTAAATGAATAAAGACCATTGGATGAGCGTGTCTCATCAACTTTTTTAAATGGAAACCTCTCATCCAATAGTTCTTATTGATTTAGGACGCAAATTTAGATTGTAAATTTGGGTTACATAGCATTGCTCTTTATTTTATTTAATTTTCCTTATTTATAGGAGTAAATTACATACCTCATATCCGTGGTTAGCTCCTGCTTGGAGATCTGTTTCCACTGTGGCATGATACCATATGATATTGTTGGAGTCAATGACTAAATGAGACATAGAGAGAGAGAGAGAGAGAGAGAGAGAGACTTACAGTTCCCAGGATCAAGATAAGCCAAGGAAACAAGGAAACCAGGACCAACGTATGATAGAAAGTTTTTCCATCCAGGTTTCTACTTATTGACAGAGAAATAAAAGGTACCAAGTTTAAGAAAATATGAACTTAGAGAAGTTTGCTTAGCATAAAGGAAGGCATGCAAGAGAGAGAGAGAGAGAGAAAGAGAGAGACCTGGTGCTTTTGATCTTCATGATCAGAGTCGTCGCTGGTCAGAGTAATGGACGGTGAAACTACAGTATTTGCGACCACATCAAAGGATACGATTCGGTTGCTGCTCCCTCCATTTCCTTGCTGTTGCTGCTGAATGCTCCCCATTTCTCTCTCTCTCTCTCTCTTGATCGACTTAACACTCTCGTTCACTTGTGTCCTCCATTATTTATAATGCAGATTGGACGGCAAAATATACTTATAGTCTTTCTCATACACTCAAATGACTTATGCTATGGAAAGAGAGACGTGTCAATATCTTCCCACAAATGCCAAAAGTTGCATAATCATAATATATTGTAAAATTTTTACCCATTCAATATTTTCTACTTCCATGATGCATTGACCTTTTTTTTTTCATTTTAATTCGAGATCCAATTCATGGAAACTAAACCTAGCTTCTCTTCTCATTGGACTTGAACTAATCCCAATAATTTAAATAATAGAGCTGAATTTAGTAAAGCATATAAGAACTTCGACATCAATTGCATCACATTTTTACATAAAAATATATGTATAATAAAGTACAATACAATTGAAGTCTCAAAATATATAAAAAAATGACTTTATTTTTTTGCGGTTGAGATCTCTTTAAATTTATTTTAAAGTTAATTCGATGGTTAATATTAACACCCCAAATTTAATAGAAAAAATAAATATTTAAATGTGTGTTTGAAGTGACTTTTTAAAATTATTTTCAAATTTTAAAAGATAAACAAAATGATTTTTTTTTACGGATGAGATCTCTTTAAATTTTATTTTAAAATAAATCTGCAGGCTAATATTAACACCCTAAATTTAATAGAAAAAATAGGTCCCTAAGGATATGTTTGGAGTAACTTTTTAAAAGTGTTTTTAGAACTTATAAGAACATCTCCAACCTTGAGTTAAATGTAGACTAAAATTTAAATTTGAATTAAAATAACCCAACAAATTTCTCCTACTTTGGACTCAAACCTTACTAAATCAAAACAAAATTTATTTTGAACTCAAATTAAAGAAAAGTCAAATTCTATACCAAATTTTTAATGATAATTTTTTAACCTATTCAAAACTAAAAGATTTTTTCAACGACTTACTCTTTGCTCCTTATTGCCTTTCTCTACTATATTGCTTCCATCACCTACCACCACCGAAAGTTTTCATAAATCATTTGAAGGCATGTAGGTAAGTTTTTTCGTATTCATCTTCCATCTTCTTGATTTCTTGTATTTTTCAAAACTTTAATCTTATCTATCTTTCATACCATAAAACCCCAAAGTCTACCCATCAAATTTTTCTTTAATTTTTTCAAGTTAAACATTATCAGTAATATAATTTCAAATTACTAATTCTTTCTAAAATTTTAAACCCTTGCCACCCACAAATTCAGAATATTCGTCATTTTATTTATTCAATCTTCTATTTTTGTTAAAAAAAAAACGTTCTTTAGACCAGACCCATGTCAAAATAGTTATATTTTTTTCTTTTTTTTTTCTTTATTTGGATTGATAAAAAATTATAAGAGATTAAAACAATCTTAGAATTTTAGAGGGATTTCTTTATTCCCATGTAGAGTTGTGTACATATTCATTTTTTTAATTACCCATTTGTTGGGAGAGATAAAAATTTCATTTATTTTAGCAAATATCATGATTTGAATGACACAAAAAAAAATTAGTTTGGAAAAATAAGTGAATTTTTAAAATATTTGAGTTTTTTCATTAGAGTACTTTATATTAAATCAAGATTTTTACTTGAATTTAGACTCAAATTTGAATTTAAATTTGAGTCATAGTTGGATGTGTTTTAACTACTCATGAGTACTTTAAAAAAAATAGTATTTAAAACCGCTCAATCACCACCATTACCACTATCACCACCTCCACCACCATCACCATCACCACCACCACCACCACCATCACCATCACCACCACCCCACCACTACAACTACCTACACCACTGCCACCACCCCACCACCACCTCTGCTGCCACCCCAGCATCGTCTTTGCCACAACAACCACCACAATCATTGCCACCACCATTATTGCCTCCACCCCACCGCCCCACCACAACAATCACCACCACCATCGTTGCCACCACCCTACCACCACTTAAACAGTTCCACTATTACCCCTATAACCACCACCCCCACGACCATAACCATCATCGTCGCCGTGGCCACCACACCAGCGCCACTACCCCACCACCACCACCCGCCGTCACCCACTATCTCTGCCAACCACTATCATCCACACCTACCACCACCAATCAGTACCACCCGTCATCACCCACTATTGCTGCCACCCATTGTCACTCACCCCCCACTATACCTACTACCACCACAACCATCGTTATTCGCCATCACCCATCATACTGTCATCCAGAAACACCCGTCATCACCCACAATCACCATTACTGTTGCCACCTATTGTTGTTACCACTACCACGGTTGTCACCATACACCATAATCATCACTGTCTCCCGCCACCACTACTATCGCTCACCACCACTCACCCTTACTACGATCAATACTTAATTTTTTTTCTCTCTCTTCTATGTATGTGATTTGATTTTGAGTGAATACAAATATACTTATTGTTGGCTATTTTTTTTTTATTTTTTCGTGCCTTCAAACACGAGTAATAATTAGAACATATATATCAGACCTAAATCAGCTTCGACATTAATATATCTAAATCCAAATATGTGGTATGCTATAGAAGACATGAATTCAAATTACCTAAAAACACCTTTATAAGGTATTTGACTTATAATTTGGAAACCAGACATTGAAAACAATGATAGTAAATATTGGCTGAATTTAAGGTCCGAAGTTCGACTATTACAAGGGAACTCTAATTTTAATTTATCCAATTGAGTGCTTCGTGGATGATTGCACACTTTTTTTTTTTGTTGTTTAACGGTCAATGGTGTTCAGGTCAGTTTACGCGCATCTTANTTGTGCTTCGTGGATGATTGCACACTTCTTTTTTTTTGTTGTTTAACGGTCAATGGTGTTCAGGTCAGTTTACGCGCATCTTAACTCATCTCTTCTCTGGTTTAGTCAAAAATAGGTCATCCACGCCGAAACTAGTGTATTCGATCGTGAGAGATAAATACCTCATGACCTAACCCAAGAGATTATCATGCTTTAAACTAAAGATATTAGGGTTTACAGTTCGTTTTTATTACCACTTAANATTCGATCGTGAGAGATAAATACCTCATGACCTAACCCAAGAGATTATCATGCTTTAAACTAAAGATATTAGGGTTTACAGTTCGTTTTTATTACCACTTAAACTACACCTTAAGATTGACGATTGCACACTTTTCAGAGTACGAGTTGTAGCCACGACTCAAAAAGACATATGCAATAAAAATTAATATTTTTCTACTGCAGGAAAAAGGGATGACCTTTTTTATTTTACGACATGTTGCTGTGTAGCTTAGTCCTTCACTAAATATCATATAGTATGGAAATTGAGCCTTAAGGTGTCTCCTCGAGGAAGGGCAAAAATATATGCAGCCAAAAGTGGTTAGCTGATAGCACCTACTCTGTTAATTTTACATCAGAAAAATTCCCTGGCTATCATTCATCCCTTTTTGCCTTTTGTCCCACCGGTCCATTCAGTACAATTTTTTTTTATCCTTGCCATGCAACTCTTTACCTTAGCCTTCAAGTATGAAAAATGCATGTAGTTTTAAAACTTTGGTTAGATTACACTGACATTTCTTAAGTTTTGAAGACGAAAAATATTATTTGTACTTAATTTAGAGATTTAATTTAGAAATTTAATTGATTGTAGTTGTTCGATTAGAAGTGGGGCACTATCTAATATAAGAAATCACAACTAATCTAATGGCTGCAATAAATTAGGTCATTCAATTACGTCCTCAAATTAGGTCATTCAATTACGTCCTCAAATTAGGTCTCTATAATATTGCTCTTTGNAACTAATCTAATGGCTGCAATAAATTAGGTCATTCAATTACGTCCTCAAATTAGGTCTCTATAATATTGCTCTTTAATGACTTTATATCGTGATCCTATGATGTTATAATGATGTTAGGCAATTTACATGTTGTTTTCTTTGTGTTCCATAAAAAAATGACACATCTACAGAATTAAAAAAAAAAATTACATATTAACACAAATGGGGCAACACTCAAAAACTTAAAAGTANGTTGTTTTCTTTGTGTTCCATAAAAAAATGACACATCTACAGAATTAAAAAAAAAAAAAATTACATATTAACACAAATGGGGCAACACTCAAAAACTTAAAAGTGTGTGGTCATTTTTGAAATGCTAATGAATCTCCATGTGATTTTCTGAAAATTCTAAGGATTTCTCATTTGAGAGGGGGGACCACATACAAACCAGGGACCATTATGTACCCTGTCATTTTCAATTTATCCTCTATATCTCTTTCATTTCAATTTTTTTCAGTACTATCGAGTTGGTCCCTTGAATTGTTATCATCAGTCCTAGTCCACAATTGCTAGCTAGAGTCACTGGCAGACTTTGTTGCTTGATTTTGGACAGCTTAATTTTTAAAATATTGTTACAATTTGACAAATTGACAAGTTTTAAGTAGCATTTAGAATGATTTATTACTGCAAATCAGTTCGCAGCGTAGTCCATAAATCGATGAGATTGACATAAGGGCGGTTTGGATCGGTTAAATAGGTTGACTTTTTTGGAGCCACTTTCATATACATAGGTTTTAAAACACTCATGTTCAATTAGAAACGACGAAACAAAATGAACTCATCGAACCCCCTAACAGAAGATTTGATGGGCCGGGGCCTAAAAAAATGCATTTTTTTTCGTTTTGATACTTTTTCATGGCTGAATAACTTCACCATCTAAAGTAATAATTGATTTATGTCAGGTCTGGCTTAATCCAAGTTACTATTGTCATATGATCAGTTTGGAACTTTCTTTTTTTGGGAAAATTAAATTAATAATGGTCTAATTACATGATTAATGATAATTAGACCATGTTTTGATATTTCCTAGTTAATTTTAGGTTTCTAGTACTATTTAAATTCTTGTAAGCCTTAGGACATGGCATTTTGATGAATAATATTACATAGGAGACTTTTCTCTCTTTTTCCCAATTCGTTTGACATTCTTCAAAAACAACACATTAATTGAAACCCTTAAAACTGGTATTCTTGTGAATCAATAGACCTAAGGTAAAATTCTAAATCGGTATTTGTGTTCAAACCAACAGTTTAGTTCATTCTATTTATCAATCACTTTCTTATTCTTATCAATCCCTTTTTTATTCTTTATACTCATGCATTTACAAGCTTCACTGCACTAGTTGGCATCAGAGCTATGTTAAGCTCTTGTCACTATGTCA
>CAUOFW020005147.1:253131-265333 GCA_963454935.2 Ilex paraguariensis | reverse complement strand
TTCGGGACTCCGTTGTCAAGCTTGGCTTAGTTGACATTTTTGCGCCTAGCTTGAGGGGGAGTGTTGGAGTATAGATAGTCTAGGCTTATTAGGATTTCTCTTTCCTAGGTTTATTAGGATTTCTTTTCCCTTTAGGATTTCTTTTCCCTTTTTTACCCTTACTATGATTTTTATATTTTGCCTATATATACGGGGTTTTACTCTTAATTTGAGTATCTCCTTTTACTCACAATTATTTCAAGTCATTACACGAGGGTGGGTACTACAGTTTGCAAAATTTATGACAAAGTAATTGATCTATAAATGAATACATTATTAAGTTTCATTGACTAGTAACACATAATAACCAAATAGAGACGAAGGACCAATTGGTTTTATGTTAAATTGTAGGCTTGCGGCCTCAAATTCAAGATACCCTAAATCTCTATTCGACCTTTATTCTATTTCTAAGGCCTACCACTATGCCCTCCAATTGAAAAAATAGTTGAATTGAAGAATTGGAGGAAACAGTAATTGCTAGAATTACTGCTTCTGGCCATGGAGGAGATAACTCAATACCTTCTAGTCGCCCTGTCAACCCACCAGTACCTAGTAACTGGCAGGTAGGAGTGGGTGGACCAGTTGTACGATCTACATGATCAACAACACTGTGAAATGCTTCAAGTATGGTGAGACAGGCCATCGAATGGCGAATCTATTACCAAAGTAAGATTCTTTTGAAACTTAATTACCAAAATATAGTATTTTTGAATTTATTTACTAAACTACGATAATTTTTAAAAGTGGATTCAACAACATCGCTTTTAAATAAAAAATGTGATCCAAAATAATGAGTTGAAACACGTTAAAAGCGTGGTTATTAACCACTCTTTTAACGTTCTGGTTCTGTTCAGCCAGGAACCTATACCAATCACAACCGAAGTGATGGCTATATATACACTTACAACCGAAGTTATATATACACTTACATATCTATCTAGCTTTGATTATACCTATAGGTGTTTTGAAATGGCAGAAGATTTGTATGACAGATCTGAGTTCACCCGTTGAGTCCGTGGTGGGTTCGACCGAGACTGAGAGTGATGAAAAAGAGTACCTCACTAGTCTAACTTTTTTTTTTTTGGGGTAAGTAACCAGCAACAACAACAACAAAGCAAAAAGAAAGAAATCCAAGGGATTAAACCCATCACCCACCTCTGAAGTTAATTGTTGATACACATATATACACACACACCCACATATATATATACACATACAAATGGGATGTTTCGGAGGGTGGTTGCCCCTCTTTGAAGCCAATGATTTCACCAACCACAAAATCAACAGCCCTCCCCCATTCCAATAACAACAAAAAAAATCAACCTCACTGGTCTAACTAAGACACTGGCTCGTTCAACCATTCAAGACGTGAAAAGTGCGTTTAATAAACATGCTGTTTACAAAAAATCCTAAATTGCGTGTTTACGAAACACGCTTTTCTCACTGCACAAAAAAAATTTTCCCATAAAAGCGGGGTTATTGAATCCGCTTTTTAACAAAAGTAGAGTTGTTGTGTCCGCTTCTAAAAAATGTCGTAGTTTAATAAATAAATTCAAAAGTGCCGTATTTTGATAATTAAGTTCTAAAAAAACCGTACTTTAGTCATAGATTCATCGGATGGCAGATTGCAAGAAATGAAACAGACCTAAGAAAATCCTATTGATAAAGGGCAAGGACATCTAAGACAAACCTCACACGGAGTATCATTAGACAGACATGTATGACACTCCTCAAGATGAGGGTTTTCCATAAGATAAGGTGGAAGGAGACAAACGGCCAATACTGGTAGTTTGGCAAGAATGCTTGATTCCTCGAATTAAGGATGGGGAGGAGTGGCTGTGAAATAATATATTCCATTTTCCGTGTACCATAGGCGGTAAAGTCAATCTCCCGAATTTAATTATATGTTTGATTTCATATTTATTATTAGTTATTGTCTATACCTAAAAGCACAACGTAATAAAAAATAGTAAACAATAAACATATTTGTATTCATATTCAAAATCAAATCACAAATATAAAAAATAGATAAAAAAATTTAAACATCAATTTATAGTAGGTGTGAGAAGTGGTGGTGGTGGTAGAGGTAGTGAGGGACGGTTTCAAACACTATTTTTTTTTAAAGTATTTATGAGAAATAATTTATAGAAGTACTTTTAAAAAGTCACTTCAAACACACCCTTAGGGCCCTATTTTTTCTATTAAATTTAGAGTGTTAATATTAGCTGTTAGATTAACTTTAAAGTAAAATTTAAAGTGATTTCAACCGCGAATAATAAAAATCATTTTGTTTATCTTTTGAAATTTGAATTGTAAGCTACTTTATTATATAAATATAAATTTTTATTATTTTCGATATATTTTGATATTCCTGTCAAGTTTAATAATTTTTTGTTTAGAATTTATATGTGTGTATATATGTATACTTTCAAATCATTTTTGTTAAAATTTTACATTTATGCTTGTTATTTTTTTTTATTTGATTTTGTGTCTATGTTTGATACTTATTTTTTTTCATATTCAGTTTTGCTTCTTATAGTTTTTCTTGTTCCTTTAATCTTTGCTTTGTTTTTTTTTTATTCTTATTTCGATTTGCTTCCTTTTTTCTATTTTTTCCTTATTTCGTTCTTTTTTGTTTTCTTATTTTGGTTTGTTTATTTCTTCTTCTTTTTTCTTGTTTCGTTCTTTTTTTTTCTTGTTTCGGCATGTTTTTTTCTTTATTTGTTTTTTTTTTCTTGTTTCAGTTTTGCTTGATTCTTTTTTTTATTGTAAATTTATTTATGCGTTCAAACTAATTGTCTTTTTTGATTTTTTTTTTTACGATAACTTCTTTCATTAAAGAGGTGTACATAGAATGAGTGAACATAACTATTAATGAGGTGTATGTAGCATGAGATACGCTTAGTTACTAATGGGGTGAATATAGAAGAGGTGAGTTTAGTAATTTGATAATAAGAAACTAAATGGAGTCAGAATGAAAATTTGTGAGGTGTGAATAACCCCACCCAAAATCAATACGTGAAAAAAAAAAATTTTCTCGTAAAATAATGAGCAAGGAAAATTCTTTTAAGTTATTTGTTCGAATCGTAAGATTTTTTTTTTGGTACAAATAAACTTGAAAGATTCCCAAATTAAAATTCTCATATTACACTATAAATTAAATAAAAAGGTAGTAATGTCATTCAAAACTAAACATTTGTTACCTTTTTTGACATCTTTTTTGGTTGTATTTCGCATATTATCTTATTTCTATAAACAAATCTTTTTAATGAACATTTTGTACTTAATGTTCTTAAAATGGAGAACATTGCTACCTTTTCTTAACATGCAAATTTCAATCTTCCAGAGTGTAAAGTGAGAATGCAAAGATCTTTTTGGGATACAAAGCATCATTTGCCTACTATTTCGGAAGATGTAATTAGAGCCAAGAAAACAAACTTGCCACCAAACGATTTAAAATGCTATACAGAAGAATATGCACACGAAGAAAGGCAAAATATGAATTAGTTTTTGTCACAGTACTGATTATAAATAAATATAAAATTTTGTACAACGTTCATGGTACATACTTGTATGCAAGCATACATAAGCAAAGTATGTTTGCCTCGATTATTATACTGTAATACTATCACGAAAAGATTTACAAGGCTATTATTGAACGTTTGATACCATGTTCAAAGAGGGAAAAAAAATGGGCATTGGAAATTTGCTAATCCTTATTGAATCAACTGTGGAAATATCAAGATGAACTAGATATAGATCAATCCATGAAAACATGTAATTTTGTCGTTTGAGAATCAGAGAACACAACTGTGAGCAAATGCATGAGTTATAAGGGCATAATAAACAAGTTCTAGCTTTGATAGAATATAGGAAAAAATGTTAGGGCTGATTTTATTATGAATAGAGTAGCATTGTGATATGAGAAATCTATTTTCAAATGAAACACACAATATAATCTTTTGGTCGAAATCGTTAAAGTCGTCTCGTTGTCATTTCTTAAATTACGGAAGTAGCCATGTAATAAAATTAAACATCAAGGAGTCCCAGTCGTAGTTACCCAAAAAGAAAAAACTACCTCTCTTGTTCTTCTGGCTAAGATGGAGAGTAAAATAATACAAAAAACTTAGTAAATTCATATTTAAATTAAATAAATTGGCAATAAGTAAGGAATTTTACGAGGATGTTCACTTGAATGTGTTTCTATGGAATTTTTAGGTGCAGGGTTAAATACATTAGAAACTATATATAGTAAGTGGATGTTACACTAATATAGAGTTAATTCTCTGTTGGGTTGACCTTTTAGTTAAAAAGTTTAAACATCTTAATCTCTGCAAAATACAATGAACTGCCACTTGAAAAACTAATCAATACAAAGAAGACTTTAGTTTAAACATCTTAGTTTAATCTCCCGCATGCTCTGAGCAATATTCAGTTGTCCGTACGAACGAAGTGCTTATGTTGAATTACACGTTGAGCTATCAAGAAGATCGTCATCTATATTTCGATAATGATGGCTGAATAAGAAGAAAAATTAGATATGGATTGATTCGTGAATAATTTTGTAATGAACCTTTTTTTTTTTTTTTGCTTTTTCTGTTTTAATAAATGTACGAGTGATGAGTGCATAAACAAGTTTCAAGTTGAGGCAGAGCATTGGAGAAAATGGTCTTTTTGGTTGTACGATTGGAGTCTCAGTGTCATAACACTTTCAAAAAAATTGAGAGATCAAGATAAGATGGGTCCGTCCCTATGTCAAAAGTCATTCCTATCTATTGATAGAAAGATCTTTGTCAAATACCGAACTTTTCTTATTTTTATAGGAATTTCTCAAGTGACACTCTCTCAACCCTTTCACGTCTAATATCTTCATCCCAGATTCTTCAGGAATATAAACATATGATTGTTTTTTAAGTATTACCTATTTCGTGTCAAAAGACATAAATGAATGAATCACAACGTATTTGTTGACAACAAGTACTTCTAGCTAGTTGAACGTGGGTTCAGATTTTTTTATTTAGTCATGTTTACTTTGCAGGTATACCATGATAATGATATATGCTTCTTTGAAAGTAAAATTACTATTTTTTCAATTTTTTATAAAAAGAATTTTCTAGAAACCGTCAAACAATTGTAAAAAAACATAAAGTATATCTTATTACTGAAGTATTTTATCTGTATTCATATCTTATTTTAAGTTCTTAATGAATCATTGTTATTTTACCCATAGTCAATATCTGTATCCGCACATCTAGTTCTTATACCAGAGGCTTGTATTTGACCAAGTAAAAAGAATTATACTTATGGTTCATTTGATAGAGGGGATGGAAAGTTGGAGTAATGTATTTTTATCCTTCAAAAAAGTAATCCTTCCTTTCCTCTTTTGTGTTTTGTAAGAGCGATAAAAAGTATGAATGATTGATTTTTTTTTGTATTTGATAAGATGGCAAAAATATTTTTTTTAATTTTTTAGAGAAAATATAAATACACATTTTACCATTATGTCTATTGTATGAAGTTAATGTATACATAATTGAAAAATATGATATATGTATATATCAAAAGATCTATATAATAAAACATGAGTGTGTTTGAATTTTATTCCAGTCATATTTTTTTTCTTAAAATCATCATCAATCACTTACCTCACCCATCATCTCTTTGTCAGACTCAAACGTCAAATTACATCACTCATCCCTATCACATATTTAATCATTTATATATTTTCTCCCTAAAAATGTCACACCACTCATTTCTTTCATATATTTAATTATTTACTATTTAATTAATTTGTAGTTAATATATTTTAAAAAAATTTAATATAGTGGAATCGATTTTTTAGACGCTCGAATTTTATATTTTATCGTGCCTTCAGACACGGATTATGATTAGTATATAAACAAATAACATATATTTCAACATGTATAATTAATTTTTTATCCAATTTTTCATCCTTCATACATTCTTTCCTTATCAAACATGATATTTCTTTTTATCCTTCTAATTTTTTATTCTTTCAATTTTCTATCCATTTATTTTTCTATCGTACCAAACAAAACATTACATTTGAGCTCCATTGCGTCGTGGTCTGGTCTACCCAATGTTTAGTTGTCCGTAACAACTGATTATTTTAAATCATTAATATTTTGTTCTCTTCTCACTGGGATATTTCTCTAGTCTGCTACCTTCCTCTAATATTATTATCAGTAGCCACTAAGATGTGTTACCTCAGCACTTCATAATCAATACAAACATGACCTATGAACATCATTAAATATTTCCACTTACTATGTCATGCGTGACAAAAATGCATTGTTCTTTATTTTTAAATAAAAATGTTGTTTTTATTATCGTGTGTCTATTCATGCATGGAAGAGGTAAATATGAAAAGAATAACTATGCATCTACTGAAACCCGACTCTAACTCTTTAACCAATTAGATAAATCCATTTCTCTAACATTGTGAAAGTCATGAAATTTGTAATCCTCACAATCAATTGATTGATTTTTTTGGGAAAAACGCATGCATATTGATTACAAATGGCGATGAACACTAAAGTCCCTCCATATCCTTACAAATGAAAGACTACAAAATAATCCCTTCACCTATACATTGAAAACTACAAATCCAAGGTATGTGGTTTGTCATGGCTCATTTTTGTTTATTTGACTGGTGAACTCTTGGCCCCTTGGGTTGAAATATTTTCATGTGTTTCAAAACTATGATTTATAAAAAGAGCTATCATCCAATTTGATTCCCGTCAATCGAATAAAAAGATAAGGATAACTACGTATCAAGTAGCAACCTAAGTTGCCGGCTGAAAACAAAGTACCAGACTTAACATTTAGCATTGTTTGTCTAAAATGACTATCCTAGTATTTTCGTCTTTATTGCTGGTATTGAACCCTTGACCCTTCCTTTAGCCAACACTTAACTAACTGTTCAAATTGTTTTGGAAAAAGGAAGATTTTGTTTAATAAGCTTTTGATATTAAGTAGCCAGAAATTCCAAAAATTTATCAATCCATCCATGAGTTAGATCAGAAGTTACTCCTATTCATCGTTCCTATACTAGTGGTGGCTTCTAAAAGGTCGATTGCCTTTCTTGAAAATTATTTTTTTTTTTTAAAAAGAAAAAGAAAAAGTGGGTCAATGTGCCAATATCTGTCCTAAAAGGGTAAAGCTATATCCTTTTGCACTAGTCTCGTATACACAACCACAACTGACAGTTGTTTGCTTGATTATTTTATCACTACATATGTTTTACAATGACGCATAGGCTGTCACCTAATGCAGTAATAAGGCAAGAAACAAGTACATAGTAACAACGTATGATTAATTAAAAAAAGATGTTCCTTAGTCCTTGTCAACAATAATTGTAAAGGAAAAGTCAACAATAATATCCAACTAGAAGCTGAAGCCCATAGAGCTAATCGAATAAAACGAGAAGGATAGTTAGGTACCAAGTATTTAAGTTAACTCCCATATAACCGGAAAAAAATATCCATTTAACATTAAGAAATTTTGTGTCCAAAATAATAATCTTTATATTTATTTTTATTTTTTGTTGATAACGTTGAACACTTGGCCCCTATCCATAATTCATCCCAACACGTAACCAACTATTCAACTAGCTCTAAAAAAATTGAATCCCATGTAATAAAACTTTTGATATTCAGCAGCCCCGTTTTAAATATTATCTCAAAAATTCAAACATTATGATATCTATCCATGATAACTTTGAATAGTTCAATTCTCTTTCTTGAAGAATATTGAAAAAAAGGCGTCTATGTGTCAATATCTATCCTAAAAGAGCAAAGCCATATCCCTTTGCACTACTCAGCTTATCCAAAACTGTGCATAAAAATATGCAATGACGTATACATTAAGGTAACAAACAGCACGGTAACAACATATGATTTATAAAATATGATCATTAGTCCTTGTCCAAAGTTGTGAAAGGAAATTCAAGAATTCAACAGTAATATCCAACTAGAAGGTCAAGTTCATAGGGGCTCATGTCAACTCTTGCAAAATGGTATCCAACAGGAATATCAGGTTGTTTGGTTTGTCATGGCTAATTTTTGTATATAATTATGAACTTGTTTGAGGCATGAGCTCTTGGGTTAAAATATATTCAAAATCCTTGTTTCCAACTACTACGATTTTCTGAAAAAGATCATTATTCAATTTGATTCTCAGGATAGTTTTAGTACACCAAGTTCCAACCTAAGTTGCCCAGCCAACAAAAGGTACCCCCTTAAGAGACACTGAAGAAAGGGGTATGTGCATGACACTACTCTTATATTTGAAACCACAACTTGTAGTTGTTTGTCTGAGTATTTTTATCACTGCTATATGCATAACTAATGTTTATATGTGTAACACCCATAAACATATTTTAATAACATAGGATTAGTTAGAATCTGTTCCTTAGTACCTAATGCAGTATTAAGGTAACAGACAATAACATATTTACAACATATAATTAATAAAAAAAATGTTCCTTACTTACCGGAAAAGAATAAAAAAATTGTTCCTCAGCCCTTTTGTCAAAAGATGTGCAGGAAAATTCAACTGTATTATACAACTTGAAGCTAAAGCTCATAGGATTCATGCCATAGGGTATATATATATATATATATACATATATATATATTTTAACATGAAAAATTTTTGAATGATCATTTTGTCCTTACAAAAAATTGTAAAAGTCGTGCTGTCTTTTTACATTTTAATATTCATTCAGTATTTTGTCCTTCTAAAAATTTATGAAGGCCATTTTGTCCTTTAAATTAAAATGTTCTAATTATGATTATGCAATTCTATATTTAATTATTCAAATTACTCTCAATCATCTTCTTTAATTTTATAATCCATTTATTATTAAATTTTTTTATATCTAATAACTCAAAAAAAATACTCAATCATATTTATGATTATCACTCAACAACAATACTAGCATTGTAAAACTTAAAAGGCAAAAATAAGCCTTCATTTATTTATTTTTGAAATTTATATCTATTTGTAGAAATATTCTATATTTAGAAATAATGTAATAAGGAAAATAAAACTTTCAAATCTCAGAATGTTTAAAATATATATATACATATTCAGGACAAAACTCAATTGCATCATGCAGGTGGTAAGCATTTCGTTAATTAATGGTAAAAAAGGAAAGCAAGAGTGCATGATGAACCTTATTTATAGCTAGCAAACCTTATCAATGATGACACTTAGAGTTGGTATTAGTTAGAGAACCGACTGTAATAATTTTAATCTTCATCGTCGTCACTTGGGGAGGGTTGTTTAATGGTTGGGTTCAAATCCATAGATCAAGTTGTTACTCTTATTATTTTCTTCTTGTGGTTACAGCGAAGACTCGAAATATACACATACACATGCAAGCAAATGACCGAGTGGGGATGTTCATAACATCTTACAAATGGTGAAAAACAACATTTATCACTGGTCATCTTCTTAGTATCATCTTTCTTGTTTTAGATATTAGTAACAAGGTAGACAATAATCAATTATCTATCATACAAAAAAGATGGNGTGAAAAACAACATTTATCACTGGTCATCTTCTTAGTATCATCTTTCTTGTTTTAGATGTTAGTAACAAGGTAGACAATAATCAATTATCTATCATACAAAAAAGATGGCAATCGAGTGGCAATGTGTCCAAGTTACCTGTATCAAAATTAGGTCAAGCTTAATAAAAGATATTTAGTAAAAAGTATCAAAGTCTTTTTAACCTTGACTCGACTCGTTTTTTTACCCGAGTGAGATAGCATGACACGTGGAACCCATTTAATAAATAAGTAGCATCAAGTTAAGCAAGTGACATAGATCATATTTAGCCCTAAAAACTCTTACGCAATTCGCCGACCCACGCGAAATTATAATGAATTTAAAATTTTATAAATTTAGCATTAATGTTGTTTCCCTCAGCGNATAGATCATATTTAGCCCTAAAAACTCTTACGCAATTCGCCGACCCACGCGAAATTACAATGAATTTAAAATTTTATAAATTTAGCATTAATGTTGTTTCCCTCAGCAAATATGTAGTGCCTATAAAAAGACGACCATGGCGACAAAGATAATCCTTGAGCTAAAATTTTACCAACAAATTTATTTATTTTTTTATTAAGGAAAATTTTCTTAGAGAAACCCTTGTTTGTTGTAGTGAGCTGATCGATCAAGCCCAATAACTGAATGGACCGACAGGATCCCATCTATATATAATAACAAATGAGTTATATATGAATTGAATAAAATTTTAACACAATATGACATGATTCATACCGAATCCTAGTCATCTTCGTGTCAAAAATTACAAGAACTAATACATAGCCAAAAAAAAAAATGCATAAATTAGACAGGTCCCCGTATCATATTGGTGTTCATGTCCTAGATGTGATAAGTGGGTGGGTGGGGTTCGTATTAGAAAAAACAAAACATGGCACGATTAAGTGCATGCCAAAACCTCTAATGGCCAGCTTCATATTGATGTCGAATCGAGTTGACCGCGTTGCATAAAAAAATTATTACTGATAAGTCAGATATCTGTTCAACCACGATGAGATTGTTTGAAAAATAACACAAACTCTCTACATATTTTGTGTGGTGCTTGGCGATAAGGTAATTCTCCAGTTCCAATTCTCTTGCAAATCTATTTAAAGAAACTATCTACCATGAATTTACATAACTTTTACTATATTTAAGCAGATCCCATGGTGGGTGATTGGATTGGAGAGCATTGGAGAGAAATTAGAATTATAGAAGAGCCATGTGTTTGGGTCCGTCGTCGGGTCAGCAAGTTGTTCTTTTTTGAAACAGTATCGGTTTTTATTATATTTGTGAATATTTTTATTATATTTATGGGTATTTTTATTACTGTTATAATACTTCTAAAAAAGTAATAAAAATAGTTATCATAACAGTGATACAAACACCTACAAATATGATAAATTACACATAAATATGATAAATTTTTTAGTTATAAAATTATCCATAAAAATTATAAAAAAATTTTATTAAAATATAAAATTTTAAAAGTGTAGTGCTAAATTTATTTATCGGTTCCATACTCAAATCCTTAATAAATAGCCTAGTCCCCACCAATTAAACCAATGATTTGGAACAGCATAAGGAAAAGTCGATGTGACTGGAACATTGTACGATTTTATATGGTGTTCATGAGACTAAGTTTAGCAAGATGTGGGGGTCAGTTTTGCAACACTATGGGGAGGGAAGCCTACATCGACTAAGTTCCACCAAAAAAGTTGCCAATAAACCAAAGAAATTGCTAAGAGATTTGGTTACGTTGGTGAGGGTTGTTCTTATGTCCCGTTTGATAGGAAGAGTGAAAAATAAAAATAATAAAAAATAAAAATAATATATTTTTTATTTTTTAAGAAATAAAAATAATAATGATACACTTTTTTTTTTCTTTATGTTTAATAGAATGGTTGGAAAGTAAAAATAATTAATCTTTTTTGTGTTTAATATTAATGAAAAAAATAGAATGATGGAAAAATATAAATACATAATATATAACTGATAAATATGATATCTATATAATAAAGTACAATACAATTTAAATCTCAAAAACTAAATAAAATGACTTTTACTATTCGCAGTTGAGATCGTTTTAAATTTTACTTTAAAATTAATCTAACGGCTAATATTAACACTCTTAATTTAATAGGAAAAATAGGACTATAAGGGTGTGTTTGAAGTGACTTTTTAAAAATATTTTTAAAAATTATTTCTCATAAGTATTTTTAAAAAAAAATAATATTTGAAACAATTCCACCACCGTCACCCCCCTCCACCACCACCACCATCACCACCACCGTCACCGCCATTATCACTATCACCACCCTACCATACCAACCACCCCACCACCGTTGTTGCCACCACCATCACCACTTCCATTGCCCTATCAATACCACCACCCTACCATCATCATTACCAATGCTGCCACCGTCCCAGCACCACTTCCACTGCTCCTCCATCACCATCCCCATCACCACTGCTGTTGCACTTTACCACCACCGCGATCATCCCACCATCACTCATACCACCTCCACTGCCCCACCACCACCGCCATGACCATCACAACTACCACCACCATCACCAACCCACCATTG
>CAUOFW020005147.1:226621-252642 GCA_963454935.2 Ilex paraguariensis | reverse complement strand
CCACCCCTCCATCGCCGCACCACTATCATTACCACAACAACCACTGCCTCCGCCACACCACCCCACCACCACTATCGTCGCTGCCACCACCCCCGCTACTGTCTCACCTCTACCTCCACCACCTCTGCCCCACCACCACCACCACCACCACCATCGCCACCAGCCACTGTCATCTACCACCACCACTTGTCATCGCCCACCACTGCTGCCTCCCACTGTTACCTACCCTCACCACACTTACTAGCGCCATCATTCGCCACTATCCATCATACTGTCACTTAGAAGCACCTATCGTCGCTCACCGCCACCATCATCACCGTCCACCACCATTGTCATCATCCCACCACCACCACCACCCACTACCATCATCGTTGTCACTCACGATTATCACTGCCATCACTATTGACACACTCATGATNCCAACATCGTTGTCACTCACGATTACCACTGTCATCACTATTGACACACTCATGACTGCTACTACCACCACGATCGTCACCTTACCCATCACAACCATCATCGTCTCCTACAATCACCACTATCACCTACCACCACTACCACCGCTCAACTCCACTACAATCGGTGTTTAAATTTCTTTATCTCTATTTTATGTTTATGATTTAATTTTAGGTGTGAATGCAAATATGTCAACCATTTTTTTTATTACTTCGTGCCTTTAGGTATTGAAAATAACTAATATGTATATATTAAATGATATATAAATAAATAACATACATTTTAACACACACAATTAATTTTTTATCCACTTTTCTCCCAATTTTGGAGGGGAATTAATTTTGATGAGTTGAAAAAAAATTTAATTCATCCACTTTTTTATCCTTCCTATTTTTTTTCTNCAGCCAACATCCAAGTGACACCATAAATTTTCTTCACTTCTCACAACACCAATTTGATCAATCTAACATTTAGATATTTTGAGACAAGGCCTTTGCTACATGAGCCAAAGACCACATCTCCAAAGGCAAAATATAACATTAAACTTCTGCTCATTCCTTAATGGCCTGCAAAAACAAATTCCAGCAGAGTATCGGAATCCAGCATCCATAGTTCAAAAAAAAATGTTGTTCCGGGAGAAAAAACTCGATGTGGATCTTCCCTCAAGATTATACACGTGGAGCAATAGAGACTTTACCTAGAAGTCGGGGCGAATAGGTTTTTCAANAGAAAATAAAAGGACAGAAGCATCCGAATGGTTAGAAAGAAATAAACGATGAAAAGTAAAAACGATGAAAAGTGCAGTGAAATTCCAGAAAAAACATCCAGGGTCTACCTAACCATTATCTCCACCATCTCCAAAATCTCACTTCAAATTAACATCTTCCCTTTGCCATGATAGACATATAGCAACTCTCAAATGTACAAAGCTATTGACCACAAAAAAGTTGGTTGAGTCACTTAAAATTCATTTACTTCTACTTCACCTTCCCTGCTTCTTTTCTGTGGTATTATGAGATCGGCATCCTCACTTGCCTATAGGATTCATTGTATTCGACAATCATGTGCTCCAGAAAATAAGACAATGTCAATTCTGTTAGCAAATCCCCAATTGGCATTCTCACTAGTAATTTATTCTTCTGTTTTAATCTTTGTTAAGCCTACACAAAAACCATCATATCATATCTCATAATTCTGACTTAGAATCAACTAGTTTTCCCTGTTTCATCAATTGAAGCATTTAACAACAAACAATATGGACAACACTATCCTCTTCAAGCGTGCAAGCTATATTAATCCAAGAGTAAATGGCTACAGTAGGAACAAGATCCAAGCACTTAACTTCAAATATCAAAGTTGACTTGAGAATTACAAAATGCTACAAATTCAAAATCAAACCTTTATGATAGCTTATTGGGATTGGAAGACTGCCTCTCCTCAAATGGATCTCATATTAGCTATTATTCCACCACGCGTGTTCTTTCCCTTCTCTTCCTGCATAGTTCATGATTACCTCTTTAAGGACTCTGCCAACAAATAACGGATGAAGGTCTCTGTTCTCATGTCAAGACTGTATTTTTTATTTTGGTAAGTTCTCGTTGCTATTCTTGATTGCTACTGGCCTTGTTAAGACAAAGAAATTTATTTACAATCTTCCTCACATTAAATCACACTAGTTTTTTGTACTCTCATTCCGCATCTTAGTCCTTTGCTCAATCACTTTTACCTAAAGTTCTGTTGTGTGAGCCATAATGAGGATGTTACCAATAGCAATACCATTGTGCTCTATATAAGGGCGTCATAGTAATTTTGGTCTAGGCAAAAAAATTAAATCACTCCATATAGAAAAATTACAATTCCCATAGAGTATTCCAAACAATCAATCTCAAAAGAACCGGAGTATTTTTACCTAATATCACTGNATTTTTTTATTAGATCAAACAGAGCATTAAAGTTTTCTGCCTAATTTTGGACCGTAAATAACTGACCTTATAGGTGAAGACATCGGTGTAAGAAGATCAGCTAAGAGATTAGGCGGCCACACAGCCCCGAAGTGAATTCACATCAAGCTTATGACAGACTTAAATTTGGCTCGTAAGCTCATCCACAAGCCTACCTGAGCTTCTTTAACCCTACGCAGGCATTTGCATCCCATTTTGAATCCCAACCACCCATTTGGGTTCATTAGCGGAGAGAAGAAAATAAAAGGACAGAAGCATCCGAATGGTTAGAAAGAAATAAACGATGAAAAGTGCAGTGAAATTCCAGAAAAAACATCCAGGGTCTACCTAACCATTATCTCCACCATCTCCAAATTCTCACTTCAACAAGATTAACATCTTCCCTTTGCCATGATAGACATATAGCAACTCTCAAATGTACAAAGCTATTGACCACAAAAAAGTTGGTTGAGTCACTTAAAATTCATTTACTTCTACTTCACCTTCCCTGCTTCTTTTCTGTGGTATTATGAGATCGGCATCCTCACTTGCCTATAGGATTCATTGTATTCGACAATCATGTGCTCCAGAAAATAAGACAATGTCAATTCTGTTAGCAAATCCCCAATTGGCATTCTCACTAGTAATTTATTCTTCTGTTTTAATCTTTGTTAAGCCTACACAAAAACCATCATATCATATCTCATAATTCTGACTTAGAATCAACTAGTTTTCCCTGTTTCATCAATTGAAGCATTTAACAACAAACAATATGGACAACACTATCCTCTTCAAGCGTGCAAGCTATATTAATCCAAGAGTAAATGGCTACAGTAGGAACAAGATCCAAGCACTTAACTTCAAATATCAAAGTTGACTTGAGAATTACAAAATGCTACAAATTCAAAATCAAACCTTTATGATAGCTTATTGGGATTGGAAGACTGCCTCTCCTCAAATGGATCTCATATTAGCTATTATTCCACCACGCGTGTTCTTTCCCTTCTCTTCCTGCATAGTTCATGATTACCTCTTTAAGGACTCTGCCAACAAATAACGGATGAAGGTCTCTGTTCTCATGTCAAGACTGTATTTTTTATTTTGGTAAGTTCTCGTTGCTATTCTTGATTGCTACTGGCCTTGTTAAGACAAAGAAATTTATTTACAATCTTCCTCACATTAAATCACACTAGTTTTTTGTACTCTCATTCCGCATCTTAGTCCTTTGCTCAATCACTTTTACCTAAAGTTCTGTTGTGTGAGCCATAATGAGGATGTTACCAATAGCAATACCATTGTGCTCTATATAAGGGCGTCATAGTAATTTTGGTCTAGGCAAAAAAATTAAATCACTCCATATAGAAAAATTACAATTCCCATAGAGTATTCCAAACAATCAATCTCAAAAGAACCGGAGTATTTTTACCTAATATCACTGGACAAGAAGAAAGAACCGGAGTATTTTTAGCTTCACATGACTTCTAAAATTCACTATACCTAGTTCACATTACAATATTCGAAGCTAATAAATGTGATGTTAAAAAGAGCACAGATTACATAATCAGGTAGGAGGATGTCCATTCTATGACCAAGTCTGGCCACAGACTGGAAAGATTTAATGGAAACAAAAATGATAAATTCAAAAGTTGAACCTTCATAAGCTAATGTAATCTGATGTCTGAATACTGATGGAGCTTCAATAACTCAATATTTTATTCTCCAAGAACCATGATGAAGCTGAGTAAACAGCACATCCCAAAAAAAAACAAAATAATCGGTTATATAAATTAATAATCAGAATCTCCACATAATAATTTATTGGTTTCCTATCCCTCAGCAATAGCCCTATATCAGTAGACAATTGTAACAATATGAACCGAACTGCATAAAAAAGATGTAAAAATTAAAGAAAATGTGGTACATATTTTTTCTTGTTCCCCTCATCCCATCCAAAATCATAGTAATGTAGGCAAATGAATCTGGGATTAAAAAGTTACCAGCAATTGGAAAGATCTTCGTGGGTGTGATTCCATATTCAAGTAGTTTACGGAAAGAGAAACCACAAAAATCGATCCACATTTGATGCAATCCACACATATCAATAAGGTAGCATCAACATGCGCAGCCAACATCCAAGTGACACCATAAATTTTCTTCACTTCTCACAACACCAATTTGATCAATCTAACATTTAGATATTTTGAGACAAGGCCTTTGCTACATGAGCCAAAGACCACATCTCCAAAGGCAAAATATAACATTAAACTTCTGCTCATTCCTTAATGGCCTGCAAAAACAAATTCCAGCAGAGTATCGGAATCCAGCATCCATAGTTCAAAAAAAAATGTTGTTCCGGGAGAAAAAACTCGATGTGGATCTTCCCTCAAGATTATACACGTGGAGCAATAGAGACTTTACCTAGAAGTCGGGGCGAATAGGTTTTTCAATTTTACACTCAATTGATTACCAATTAAAACCTATAATACCACAATTACCTCTTCTCACACAAATTTATCAATGAATGGTGAGAACCCCTTTAGTCATCATAACTCACCTTGCTTATGACGATTGATTAAATTAATCTTCAATTAATTCGCTTGTAATCAATATCACGTCGATCCAAAAATCCAAACTCAATTGCACACGATGGTTGAATGAATATTCAAACAATTAAAATATCAAACACATAGTGCGTGTGTGTAAACAATCACGAGTGTATACGTTAAACAGTAAATAACGTGAGTGATTTGTTGACACAGAAAACCCAGTTTAGGAAAAACCGCGGGAACCTTCTTGGTTTATTAAAGCCTAATTCACTACTCTCTAAGTCGACATGCAAGTACTCGAGTCTTATACCTCAACCAATACCATGGTTAGATGCTCTTTTCCTTGTTGCCTCTTTCTGCCAAAGGCCTTACTTTGACGTCTAGTGTAGATTCTCTTGGACCTCCCACCGCATGGTTCGTCTAGGCCTCGAACAATCATGGGTATGCCAATGATCCTTGACATGCACACACCGATGGGTTTATCAAACTAACAAGATCTTCTTCTCCAAATTGTGTGGTGGAAGCTCTCAAGGTAGAAAGATGATTTTCTCTCTTAAAAATCTCACAAGAGGATTAACCTAGATGTGGGAAAGGCTCTCTCTTTTTATAGGTCAAGAATAAGGATAGTTTTAGTAAATAAGAAAACTCAAATTTGCAAAAGACCACACAATCGATGAGGGACCAGTAATAGGGTGGTTGTCACTAGAATAAAAATCACTTTTCAATCCCAACTAAGGCAAGCACCGCTCGAACGAACATGAAAGAACACTAGAGCGAGCTCATAGCGCAAATCCTATGCTACCTTCCATGACCTTTTCCCATTTTCTTTGCTAAGTTATAAAGAGACCGCTCTAGCAAAGTCTAGCAAACATAGTCGGTCCCTACAGGTTTTTAAGCATAAAACAATGTAAAAATTTGTCCTCTTGAGCATTAAAATGTGTTGGTCAAAGAGGGGTCCGATTATAACTCAAACTATGTTTTTAAAACTAACAAATAGTTTAGAAAATCTTTTCTTTAAAAATTGCCTAGAAGTCATAGTCGGATTGCTTTCAATTCCATTTTCATCCTAATTAACCAAAGTTAAAAATCATTAGGGGTTCATTTTAAGTGTCTAGGTCATTACCTTATCCTAAGTATGAAGGTGAATACGGAAATTGAATGATGCTACTTTGACGCTTGATCTTCTATCTTCAATAACGCTTTCGGATTTTGAACTTGATAATATCATGACCATAGAATAAGTTGAGATTTACAATGTATTCCACGAAANCCCAGTTTAGGAAAAACCGCGGGAACCTTCTTGGTTTATTAAAGCCTAATTCACTACTCTCTAAGTCGACATGCAAGTACTCGAGTCTTATACCTCAACCAATACCATGGTTAGATGCTCTTTTCCTTGTTGCCTCTTTCTGCCAAAGGCCTTACTTTGACGTCTAGTGTAGATTCTCTTGGACCTCCCACCGCATGGTTCGTCTAGGCCTCGAACAATCATGGGTATGCCAATGATCCTTGACATGCACACACCAATGGGTTTATCAAACTAACAAGATCTTCTTCTCCAAATTGTGTGGTGGAAGCTCTCAAGGTAGAAAGATGATTTTCTCTCTTAAAAATCTCACAAGGGGATTAACCTAGATGTGGGAAAGGCTCTCTCTTTTTATAGGTCAAGAATAAGGATAGTTTTAATAAATAAGAAAACTCAAATTTGCAAAAGACCACACAATCGATGAGGGACCAGTAATAGGGTGGTTGTCACTAGAATAAAAATCACGTTTCAATCCCAACTAAGGCAAGCACCGCTCGAACGAACATGAAATAACACTAGAGTGAGCTCATAGCGCAAATCCTATGCTACCTTCCATGACCTTTTCCCATTTTCTTTGCTAAGTTATAAAGAGACCGCTCTAGCAAAGTCTAGCAAACATAGTCGGTCCCTACAGGTTTTTAAGCATAAAACCATGTAAAAATTTGTCCACTTGAGCATTAAAATGTGTTGGTCAAAGAGGGGTCCGATTATGACTCAAACTATGTTTTTAAAACTAACAAATAATTTAGAAAATCTTTTCTTTAAAAATTGCCTAGAAGTCATAGTCGGATTGCTTTCAATTCCATTTTCATCCTAATTAACCAAAGTTAAAAATCATTAGGGGTTCATTTTAAGTGTCTAGGTCATTACCTTATCCTAAGTATGAAGGTGAATACGGAAATTGAATGATGCTACTTTGACGCTTGATCTTCTATCTTCAATAACGCTTTCGGATTTTGAACTTGATAATATCATGACCATAGAATAAGTTGAGATTTACAATGTATTCCACGAAATTAGTCAATTACAAATATAATCTAACAAACGAGTACTTGGAAAAAGAGGCCGTTTGACCACATAATTAAGCACTTAAAACTATGCACAATAGATCACAACAAGAGCACAAAGCTCACTCAGTTTATTAAGCTTCACTAAAAAAGGGGTCAAAGTTCCAACCCAAATGTGTATTACTTGTCACTTATCACTTACCACAACCAGCAAATGAGCTTTTAACTTTTAATTTCTTCGGAACAGACAAAATTTACCTCAAACAAACGTATTCCTTCATGTTTATCACTTCCTAGCATGTTCTCAAATGCATTGAGATGAGAATTAAGCCGATGGCTACAAACTCAAAGCCAAACCTTCATGATAGTTTATTGTGATTGAAAGAAACTTTGATAGCTTATTGTGATTGGAAGACTGTCTCTCCTCCAATGGATCTCATATTAGCTATCACTCCGCCACGCATGTTCTTAATCCCATCAAGATATCCTTCTTTGGTATGGTTCATGATTACCTCTTCAAGGACCCTGCCAACAAATACCGTATGGTCTCTATTCCCCTTTCTAGACTTTCTTTTTTTTTTTGGTAAGTTCTCTTTTCTAGACTTGAAAACTACTGGCCTTTTTAAGACAAAAGAAAATGTATGTACAATCTTCCTCACAACAAACCACACTAGTTTTTCATACCCTCATTTAATGTCTTAGTCCTTTGCTTAATCCCTTTCACCTAAAGTTCCATTGTGTGAGGCATAAGATGTTACCTATATTGCATTGTCATCTTGCTCTTATACAAGGGCATCAAAAATCAAAATACTTTTGGTCCAGGTAAAAAAATTTAAGTGTCTCCATATACAAAATTTTGCCCTTTGATTACTCCAAATAATCAATCTCACAATAACCGAAGTATTTTTACTAAATATCATTAGACAAGGAGAAGGAACATCCAAAACTAGGTTGAGCTTCACGATGACTTCTTAAATTCACTTTACCTAATTGTGAGTTTCAATTACATGCTTTGAAGCTACACATGTGATGTTATAAAGAGCACAAATTACATAATCAAGTTGGATGGTCATATTAATAGTCTTCAAAGTTCTCTGATTGCTTTGCTGGAAAAACTTAAAAAGGTTAAGTTGGATGTCCATTGCATGACTGAGTCGTGGCCACTTACTGGAAAGATGTAATGGAAAAAAAAATGGGTTTTTCAAAAACTAATCCTTCTTAAGCTAATGAAATCTAATGTAAGCTTCAATAACATGTTTTACTGAATATCTTACTCCCAAATAATAATGATGAAGCCGATTACAATGTACATCCCAAAAAAATTAAAAAGGAATATTATATAAATTCATTCATCAGAATCTCCCCATAATAATTTTTTGTTTCCTATCCCTCTGCAGTAGACCCATATCAGTAGACAATGGTAGCAATATGCACCGAATTGCATAAAAAAAAGATATAAAATTAAAAGAATGTGATACATTTTTCTTGTTTCCCTCATCCCATCCAAAATCATAGTAATGTAGGCAAATGAATCCGGGATTAAAAAGTTACCAGCTGCAGGAAAGATCTTTGTGCGCATGATTCCATATTCAAGTAGTTTATAGAAAGGGAATCCACAGGAATTGATCCACATGTGATGCAACCCCACACGTATTTTGATATTTAGTTATTTCAAGGCAAGGCCTTTGCTACAGCAGCCAAAGATGAAAGGGAAATATGTGATTAACACTGAACTTCTGCTCATTCATACACAACCTGCAAAAACATAGTTTCCAACAGGGTATAAGAATCCAGCCTCTGTAGTTGAAAAACATGGGTAACTTAAAAGAAAAAAAAGAGAGACTGATTGACAACATAATTAAGCACTTAAAACTAGGTGCAAAAGATCATAACCAATGCACAAAGCACTCTCAGTCTATTCAGTTTCACTAAAAAAGTGTCAAGAGTGAATTACTCATTAGTTATCACTCAACACACCAAGTAAATGAGCTTTTAATTTGTTATCTTCTTCCTAATAGACGGTTTTAAGCCCTAACATATACATGTACTCCCTCGCTGTTAGTACTTCTAAGCCGTTCTCCAGAGTATGCTCTCCAATGCACTATTCAGCAATGCCAACATTNCGCCTTTGCGAGCTTTACTGTGTTCTTCTCCAATGCTTCTCTGCCTGAGAGGAGTACGGTGTCGGAAGCCCTTTTGACGACCAATTGATCTTGTTGATTGGAAAAAGAATCTCGGTATGGATCTCAACACCTCAGAGACTATTCCCACAGTCCATGGTTGATTTGAATTAGGAGTGGTGACTGAAGCAGCAATCGGGGCATCAAATGGCCTGTTTTGGATAATAACAGCCAACATTTGGTTTACAAGATGAGTGTGACAATGGAAGCGAGGTTTTGGTGAGATCATTCTATGAACAAAAGTCTATATAGATCATTGTTTTGCCCTAGAATAGCTTCTTATGTAAACTCTGTTTGAATAGCACCATGGTTTCATTAGGTGGTGGTAATAGTATTCAAAGAGAGAGATGGTTATTCATTGCCTCATGTTTGTTTCGTTGCATGGAGTGCAGCTACACATTAAGAGAAGCAACCCTGAGTTAATATCTTGAATCCAATTCCTGGATTTTACGCCAACCGTAAATTATAATTTATACCCTTAAAGTTTACACGTAATTCTTATTTGATCTCTAAAGTTCTAATTACAACAATCGAATCCTTAAAGTTTTTAAAAAGTTTCAATCCAGTCATTACGCCCAAATTCGTTTATTTATTCTGATGAAATGACTTCCTGTGATCAACATGTAACTTGGGTAAAAGCGTATATTTATGCGGCAAAATTTTTTTTCTACANTAGTACTTCTAAGCCGTTCTCCAGAGTATGCTCTCCAATGCACTATTCAGCAATGCCAACATTCCACTTCCCCTGCTTCCCCCCTTTCAAAAAAAAAAACTTCTTTATTATATTGCCCTTTTCCTACCGTTAATCATGAGATCCCATCAATTACCTTCTTTCATATTTTTTTAGAAAGTACCTTGTTTCATATTTGCCTGTGTATAAGTATCAAAAGTTCAGCATTTCCACTGATCACNGATGAACAAGATAACATACCCCAAAAAAATGCAAAATGAGAATTTGAAAGATATTGTGACCAAATCTGTTGTGGTCTTTATGTCAAAATAAATTAATNCTTCTTATGTAAACTCTGTTTGAATAGCACCATGGTTTCATTAGGTGGTGGTAATAGTATTCAAAGAGAGAGATGGTTATTCATTGCCTCATGTTTGTTTCGTTTGCATGGATTGTAGCTACACATTAAGAGAAGCAACCCTGAATTAATATCTTGAATCCAATTCCTGGATTTTACGTCAACCGTAAATTATAATTTATACCCTTAAAGTTTACACGTAATTCTTATTTGATCTCTATCTAAAGTTCTAATTACAACAATCGAATCCTTAAAGTTTTTAAAAAGTTTCAATCCAGTCATTACGCCCAAATTCATTTATTTATTCTGATGAAATGACTTCCTGTGATCAACATGTAACTTGGGTAAAAGCGGATATTTATGCGGCAAAAAATCTTTTCTACGTAGGCTAGAAAGTCATATTTTATTTCATCCAATTCTGAGATGAACAAGATAACATACCCCAAAAAAATGCAAAATGAGAATTTGAAAGATATTGTAACCAAATCGCTTGTGGTCTTTATGTCAAAATAAATTAATAAAAATCTAGATAGAATGACTGAATTAATAAATCGAGATAGAATAATTCAATTATTGCAATTAGAACTTGAAGACTAAATAGGAACTAGATGCATACACATTTTAATGTTTGACATGCACTTCTTGTTCTTGTTCTTTTTCTTTTTTTTTTTCGAGGACAGTTCTCTTCTATGAGATTATCTCCCTTGTTTTTTTTTTTTTTGGTGCCAAATATAAACTTTACTAGGTGATAGCCCATATGATATCTTGAGTCTCCATATACACCTAGGGAAAGGGGTTGGATTTTCACCCAAATGACCAACCTCTCTCCCTCTCTTTCAATTTTAGCTTTTAGGAAGATGAGTTTGTAACCTTCCCAAAGAAAAATGTGGATGGTGCACATTTCTTCACTTGCAATGAATAATTCAATAACAATTCATATTGCAAAACTATCATTTTTTAAGGAGTTATTAGTTACAATTGTTTGCAAATATAAAGAAATTATCAATTTTTCTGCAAAACCATGTATTTCATTTAGAGATGTGGCTTGGTATCAGTATATTAAGATGTGCCAAGACATAGTCACCACTCTACATTTTTCATGCAATAGTGCAATTATATAGGAAGAAAAAGAAGATTAAAGAAACTATTAGAAGGGGTGATCCCAGCATCATCAGTGTTTCTTCACTTCTAATCACGTCTGAACAGATAATCTAAAATTTTGATGGCAAATAATTTTTTTTACAGAAGATGGAATAAGAATTTTATCTTTGGAAATTTGAAATTTGGAATCAAAAGTTCTTAGAATTGAGAGCAATTTATCGTAGCTCCAACTATGACATGAGTTCAACAATTTGAGTTAAACTAGATAAAGATCTTCTTATAGGCCTATGAGATTATTTTATTGATAGAGGTATGTCCATCACTATATATTATCTACACTAATAAAGTAAAACAGAAATTCATAGATTTTTCTATTGTCATTGATGGAATGAGTAACGAAATTGGCAACACTACTAATACATTGAGCATGTAATGTGAAAAATTTAATCTTTAAAAATATAGAATAATAATTTTTAAATTTTTTAGGGTATAAAATACAAATTTANAATTAATATCTTGAATCCAATTCCTGGATTTTACGTCAACCGTAAATTATAATTTATACCCTTAAAGTTTACACGTAATTCTTATTTGATCTCTATCTAAAGTTCTAATTACAACAATCGAATCCTTAAAGTTTTTAAAAAGTTTCAATCCAGTCATTACGCCCAAATTCATTTATTTATTCTGATGAAATGACTTCCTGTGATCAACATGTAACTTGGGTAAAAGCGGATATTTATGCGGCAAAAAATCTTTTCTACGTAGGCTAGAAAGTCATATTTTATTTCATCCAATTCTGAGATGAACAAGATAACATACCCCAAAAAAATGCAAAATGAGAATTTGAAAGATATTGTAACCAAATCGCTTGTGGTCTTTATGTCAAAATAAATTAATAAAAATCTAGATAGAATGACTGAATTAATAAATCGAGATAGAATAATTCAATTATTGCAATTAGAACTTGAAGACTAAATAGGAACTAGATGCATACACATTTTAATGTTTGACATGCACTTCTTGTTCTTGTTCTTTTTCTTTTTTTTTTTCGAGGACAGTTCTCTTCTATGAGATTATCTCCCTTGTTTGTTTTTTTTTTGGTGCCAAATATAAACTTTACTAGGTGATAGCCCATATGATATCTTGAGTCTCCATATACACCTAGGGAAAGGGGTTGGATTTTCACCCAAATGACCAACCTCTCTCCCTCTCTTTCAATTTTAGCTTTTAGGAAGATGAGTTTGTAACCTTCCCAAAGAAAAATGTGGATGGTGCACATTTCTTCACTTGCAATGAATAATTCAATAACAATTCATATTGCAAAACTATCATTTTTTAAGGAGTTATTAGTTACAATTGTTTGCAAATATAAAGAAATTATCAATTTTTCTGCAAAACCATGTATTTCATTTAGAGATGTGGCTTGGTATCAGTATATTAAGATGTGCCAAGACATAGTCACCACTCTACATTTTTCATGCAATAGTGCAATTATATAGGAAGAAAAAGAAGATTAAAGAAACTATTAGAAGGGGTGATCCCAGCATCATCAGTGTTTCTTCACTTCTAATCACGTCTGAACAGATAATCTAAAATTTTGATGGCAAATAATTTTTTTTACAGAAGATGGAATAAGAATTTTATCATTTGAAATTTGAAATTTGGAATCAAAAGTTCTTAGAATTGAGAGCAATTTATCGTAGCTCCAACTATGACATGAGTTCAACAATTTGAGTTAAACTAGAGAAAGATCTTCTTATAGGCCTACGAGATTATTTTATTGATAGAGGTATGTCCATCACTATATATTATCTACACTAATAAAGTAAAATAGAAATTCATAGATTTTTCTATTGTCTTTGATGGAATGAGTAACGAAATTGGCAACACTACTAATTCATTGAGAATGTAATGTGAAAAATTTAATCTTTAAAAATATAAAATAATAATTCTTAAATCTTTTAAGGTATAAAATACAAATTTCTGATAATATAGTGATACAAACATTGTGGTTTTTCAAAGACTAGCACATCCAAATGGTTCAAATTCGATTCAAGCTTGATTCGATTTTATCTCATTTAAGTTGTTAAGTGAACTAAATTTAATCGGATTTATAACAATCGTATCGTAAATGTATCAAATTCAACCAACGTGCGAATAAGTTTCTTTCTATAAATAATTTTAAATTTATTGGTGAACAATTTTTTAATTTTTTTGGATGGGGAGGGAGAAGGAGACTTGAACCCTTGATTTTAAGAAAATAAAGTCTTTACAAAATAAAGAGTACTATTGGATCAAAAGCCTGTTATTTTAGTTATGAACAATTATTATCTGAAAACATAAGTAAAGTTATTTAAGGTAAAAAAAAAAAGACAAAAAGATTAATCAACTAACAGCAATGACATGATTTTATGGGTTAAATTCATAATTTAGAGGCAGTTCTAGAAGGCTTAAAATGACTTCAGAGGGTAAGGAAAGACGTTGTATTAAAGTGGAGATGATTTTCTTATATCAGATAATACAAACACCGAGTTGTTTCACGGATCAGACAACAAGATGGGACATGTTAAACGATATGAGTTTTTAAGTTTGATTAATGCTCGACTCTATTTTGGTTTGATCAGATTGCAAACAATGGCTCTGGTCGAATAGATTTGTACTTATAAATAATTTTATCCCTATTGAGGAAAAAAAATATTATTGAAAAAATTACAAGAAATGAATGATTTACTAAAAGTAAAAAAAGCTGTGAAAAATGTATTTTTTTTTATTATTATTATTTTGAAAAGGAGTGAAAAATGTAGGTGAAAGTTCCTTTTCCATATGATTCTATTTCTTTGGACATTATTATTGACTTCTCAACAAAAAGAGTACACTCTTCCATTTCAAAACACCAATCCAAGCTCTATGATTACAAAATACCAAAACGTTGACAACTCTACCATATGGTCCATGAAATCAAAAACCATCTTGGGCACATGAAAATTTTCCCCTTCCCTTCCCCTGATCACGGAGAAAAAACTCAGTGCCATCCTATTTGCACTCTTCAATGCAAGGAAGGTAGAAGTAGAACATCTTCCTTATGCATGCTTTTTTTACCTTTCATTTTGGCTTTAATACAACTTACTGAATCCACACGATTCACTCTATGTGACAAATGTATGAGACATTAAAGAAGTTTTGTCACTTTTTAAGGGTCGGAAATACGTGTTCTATGTAACTTCTACAAAGAGTAATGCTGTGAATGGCTAAAATAGCCCAAACCCAGCCCACTCTGCATCGCCAACCGGCAGTGGCGAACATTGATAGGACGAGAAGGAAGACGACGAGTGTGAGTCACGGAAGGGTGACAGGGACTTTCGAGTTGACATGGACCACCGGGAAAGGATTTCAATGTCCGAATTGTAGTCCGGTTCGGACTCATATCCGGGTTTGGGCTTGTGGAGTTTCTTCTTGTTATGTTTTCGCCTTAGCAGTGGTGTGGGTAAGCAGCCAGTGGACACAACTTCGGGTCGACCAAGGATGTGACTGTCGAAACGGTAGCTCTCGGACCTGGTCCTTGTAGTTGAGCGGAAGGATCCGGTTCTGAGCTCCGGTGGAGGTTGGAAGTATAGTCCAGCAGGTGGAGGTCTAAGCTTTTGTGGAGTGGATGGAAATGAAGGGTCCAGATCACTGTGTTGCTGTTTATGTAGTTGCGGTTGCAGGGGAAGTGGACGGTGGTGATCATATGATGATTGTAGATGAGGTTGTTGTTGGACCTTGGGAACTCCGGGTCGGATCTCCCACTTGAATGGAATGGCTCCTGGCTTCTTAAAAGAATCATCTGCAGCCATCTTAATTGAAAATTGACATACACAAACTCTCTCTCTCTCTCTCTCTCTCTCTCTCTCTCTCACTATCTCTCTCATATAGATGTGTGTGGATCTATATATAGATGGGTTGAGAGATTAACATGTTAGTCTCGGCTGGATCAATGGCGCGGGAGATGGGTTTGGTGGGCCAGTATGGAAATATATGCCTGTCCCATGAGCTTGACTTATCAGCATTGAAAAGACCAAACATATCATACATCAGTAGGACATGGTGTAGGAATTGCATCCACAAATGGTCGTTATTAAGATTGATAATACATTGTTGAACATTCCAGTCATTTAAATTAAATTGTAGTATTGTGCTAAAATTAAGTTTTGACTTACGCACAATCTATTTGTTAAACATGTTTGATAAGTCCATTTAAATAACCCGNATTTTTTATTATTATTATTATTTTGAAAAGGAGTGAAAAATGTAGGTGAAAGTTCCTTTTCCACATGATTCTATTTCTTTGGACATTATTATTGACTTCTCAACAAAAAGAGTACACTCTTCCATTTCAAAACACCAATCCAAGCTCTATGATTACAAAATACCAAAACGTTGACAACCCTACCATATGGTCCATGAAATCAAAAACCATCTTGGGCACATGAAAATTTTCCCCTTCCCTTCCCCTAATCACGGAGAAAAAACTCAGTGCCATCCTATTTGCACTCTTCAATGCAAGGAAGGTAGAAGTAGAACATCTTCCTCATGCATTCTTTTTTTACCTTTCATTTTGGCTTTAATACAACTCACTGAATCCACACACGACTCACTCTATGTGACAAATGTATGAGACATTAAAGAAGTTTTGTCACTTTTTAAGGGTCGGAAATNACTCTCTTATCCAAATCCACCGCTCCACAAGGAATGAAATGAGGAATTTTACAAAGTGAGATCCCGCAAATATATATTTTTTTTATTTTCTTTCTTACGAGACTTGTACCATTCAAAATTTTTCCAAAACAAATAATACCTTTTTGACCAAATGTCTATTGGTATATTTTCCTTCTTACTACTAGATCACCAATGAACCTGATTGTAGATAAGTAAATCAGCCACTAATACATGATTAGTAATCTACGAAGAAAGAAATTTGAGAGAAAAACGGTATAATACGGATTAACAACTAACCTGAAAAGTAATTACAGATAGGACTTTTAAACAAACCAAACCTGAACATTTTTTTAGGCTCACTTATATATAAATAGTTAAACGAGCCAGCTCGTTTATGTGTAAATAGTCAAACTATTAGGCTCAAATTCAGCTCAATTAACACCCCTAATTACAGAAGCCATGTAACATCTAGGCCAGCCTAAAAGGCTTAACANATATATAGATGGGTTGAGAGATTAACATGTTAGTCTCGGCTGGATCAATGGCGCGGGAGATGGGTTTGGTGGGCCAGTATGGAAATATATGCCTGTCCCATGAGCTTGACTTATCAGCATTGAAAAGACCAAACATATCATACATCAGTAGGACCTGGTTTAGGAATTGCATCCACAAATGGTCGTTATTAAGATTGATAATACATTGTTGAACATTCAAGTCATTTAAATTAAATTGTAGTATTGTGCTAAAATTAAGTTTGACTTACGCACAATCTATTTGTTAAACATGTTTGATAAGTCCATTTAAATAACCCAAATCTATTAAATCTAAATTTATATTTAATAACTTTACATCGGAATAATAAATGCTATTAAGAATTGTGCTTGTACTTGATTGTTATGTTCAATCCAAGCTTAGAATTCAAAATGAAGTTTGAATTGTTAGGTTCAATCAAAGCCTAAAAGTTGAATTTAAAATTGCCACCTTGACATCCTCAATTGATTTGTTCATGACTTGTCGCAAGACATCCCATTAATCATGGTTAGACTTGTCGGAGGGAATCATGGTTAAATTTGAATAAATGTGAATAAAGTCAATTATTAAAACCTAGCATGACAAACTCTCTTATCCAAATCCACCGCTCCACAAGGAATGAAATGAGGAATTTTACAAAGTAAGATCCCGCAAATATATATTTTTTTTATTTTCTTTCTTACGAGACTTGTACCATTAATCTCAAGAAGACAAAATTTTTACAAAACAAATAATACCTTTTGACCAAATGTCTATTGGTATATTTTCCTTCTTACTACTAGATCACCAATGAACCTGATTGTAGATAAGTAAATCAGCCACTAATACATGATTAGTAATCTACGAAGAAAGAAATTTGAGAGAAAAACGGTATAATACGGATTAACAACTAACCTGAAAAGTAATTACAGATAGGACTTTTAAACAAACCAAACCTGAACATTTTTTTAAGCTCATTTATATATAAATAATTAAACGAGCCAGCTCGTTTATGTGTAAATAGTCAAACTATTAAGCTCAAATTCAACTCAATTAACACCCCTAATTACAGAAACCATGTAACATCTAGGCCAGCCTAAAAGGCTTAACAAACAGCAATACTTTTTTTGGTCAAGAATGAGAACGCAGCACGGCCAAGTGTACAACACGAGCATGTAAACTTATAGCATCGTCTGGTTTAAATACACGAGACTCCCATCAAACATAATTCTTCGAGGTTTCTTGACAAAGATGAATAAGCTCAATTTAATTCTCATCTCTCTAGCTATCTAATTCTCATAAGACAATTCTTCTGGCATATTACAAAGTGCTCGCATTGTATTACTAGCTACATCCAAGAGCTGCAAATACTCATCAGCTCCATCAACAAGACGCTGCAGAACCCACAAGAGCAGAAGTAAGAATTTGGCTTTATACATTTGCCAGATATCTGATATGCTTGAATATGAGTTAAGAAAGGATATAATGGGTCAAGCATTATCGTAAAATCACAGTCGCATGACAGAGTATTGTCCCACTGGGGGTCTAAGTAACATTCTGGGGCCAGAGCTTGTGTTTGGGTGGAGATTTGGGCGGAGGAGACCTTTCAGGAAAATGATCACAACCAGTGACACAAGAAATTTCCCATTTTATTCTCATTATTATTCCCCCCATTCTCTCACTCATCATGTTCAGACCCTTATAATATGGTGGGATCACAATCAGCCCATAAAAGATCGCAATAGGGAACAGCTAATTTAAAAGCTTCTTTTTTTTTCTCTTAAATTATTAGTTTCAGATTTAGGCAGAGCTCTTGATAAGTTCACTTTATTGCTCCTAAGTTTTTTTTTTTTTTTTTTTTGGTTTCAAATTCGCAACCCTTCAAAAAAATAGCCTAGTAATTAATTTCTTAACGAATTTTAAAAGCACGTGTAGAATGCAGAAATAATCGTAATGAATGAACTTTATAAAAACAGTAACCTTATCTGCTTCGCCCAATTTCTTGCATATTCTCGCTTTCTGTTCGTCAGATATATCATCCACTCCAACAATAACATCAAACAGCTGAAAGAAACATAATATCAGTACTCAAAATTTATAGAAACTTACATTATTGGATGAAACATAGATTAATACAGCAAAGATGGGACCTGAGAAAGCATCTGAGAAACTGGATATCCATCTGCAATTATGTTATTGACTTCCTTGTCAGCCAAGTCAAAATTACCACTTTTGCAAGCTGAAAAAAGAGCTTGCACAATTTCTTCTGGGATGACCTGATTATTTTGAGTTCCACCAGTCAGCAATCTTGTAGGGGGAAAAGGGAGAAAAGAAGATGTAATCAAAACAAAAGGCCCTCTGGTTTGTAATTTCCTCATTAGTTGCCAGCTAAAGTGAAGCAAGACAAATGTACAGCAGGGACGAAACCAGAATTTTATGGTGAGGGGAGCCAAATAAATATAGTGGCATAGTTAAGAAATTTATTTGATGGGATCATTGAACAAGTTAGCGCTAATGCCAAATTTCTAGTTGTATAGAACCTATAAAATTAACTTTTATATGATATCATTGGAAAAATTAGTTTCAATCATAAAATCTAAATATAAAAATTGATTCTTGCTTATAATCATAAAAATTAATTTATGACAACGTTATGGTCCACTTATACCCTCATTCATTACATGATATAATGACATCGAATAAGTTATCGTCATGACGTCGAATAAGTTATCGTCATACATATTAGTTTCACACGATATTATCGTGAAAATTAATTATGACTCGATGTGTTAATATAATATACCACATATGTAAGCAAAAGCAATTTTCTTTTTTTTTTTTTGTGCTCTAGTAGCCAAGAGTTTAGTAAAAATCTTATAAAGAAAATGACAAACTAATTGGTCTAAACTCTGAAAAAGAACTTGTCTTCTTTGGAATGAGTGAGATTAAAGTAGCATTCCCAAATCTAGGCACCACACCACCCTTCAAGAAAAATTTGTAGAAAATAGTATGTCCTGTTTTACAATCTCCCAAACAGCATGAAAAAACTTACCAGAAAAACCATCTGGCCCAAGAATACTTTCAGCAGACAGAGAAAAGACAATACCTTTCAATTCCTCCATTGAAGCATTTGAGTAAGGTTCTCATTCTCCCCTTCAGTAACCAATTTAGGAAAGACTAAGAACCATGAAGGAGGTTCTGAAGAGTATAACTGAATAGAATTTAACACCACAATTTGCTATACTACTCTCCTCTTCCAACCATTGCCCCTCTTCATTTTTAATTCTCCTTATTCTATTTCTCATAGCTTTTCCCTTAGCTATTGAATGATAAAATTTTGTATTCCTTTCCCCTCCATAACCCATTTCATATTGACTTTTTGCTTCCAATAAATCTCTTCCAATCTCAAAGTATGCTCCAACTCTTTTCTAGATTTCTCCAGCTTTAAAAGATGAGCTACAGATAGTTCCTCCTCAACATTCCTTTCAGCAATTAACATCTGATCCTCCTGTTTTTTAATCTGATCAAATATATTCCCAAAAACCTCTTTATTCCAAATCTTAAGGTGCACTTTCAAGTATTGAGCTTTAAAAATACATTTTCTATTGGATTCTATGAGTAATGTCCACTCCATTTACTAGCAATCAATTGGAGAAAAGAAAGATGCTCAATCCACATATGCTGGAACTTGAAATAAGACAATCCTAGACTGCTGCTGCAACACACTAATGAATAAAGGACAGTGATCAGATCTTCCCCTAGCAATATGTTCCACTTCAGTGCTCTTGGAACCCAAATTCCATTCAGAATTATTGCCACATACAAGTACTACCTTGATGATTATTACACCTAAGTGTAATTACTACCTGAATAACCACAATCCATTAGACCTCCATTATGTATAAATGAACTCAATTCATCCATAGCAATAAACTTGGAGTAGCCCCACCATTCCCTCAGATGAAGAAGTAATCACATTAAATCTCCCACAACCATCCAAGGAACCATGGATACTTGCAGGTTAATCAAGTGGTCCCATAGAGGTCTTCTTACAACATGATCACAACAAGCATAAACCACAGAAATCAAAAAAGGCAAAGACCCCATAAAAGATGCTTCTACGGTCGTAACCTATTCATGAACATCAATTACCTTGACATCCATTCTATGATTTCAAAGAATCCACATATACATCTCTGCCAGTGTATTAGCCACATAGAAACCCATATTTAAAGCATAAGCAATCCCTGATAATTTTCACCGACTCTGGTTTGGTTCCAGAATAGCAACAAAACGTACATCTCTCATCCTAATTAACTCCTTAAGACATCCCCTAGTAACCTCTTTACCTGCTTCTCTCACATTCCATGAAAGTATATTAATCATTTAATGGTTGAAGAAAAAGAGTCAAATCTCTAGATTTTGATGTAGTAACTGGACCAGAAAGGATTGGGTCCATGATTAGCAGACCACCTTCAATATTGTCCTCTGTTTCTGGTCTATAAAAATCATCTTCTATGCATTCAGTACCCCTTAAGATTTCACTATCAGTATGGAAAACTTATCAGGGGGCTGTTTTTTCCTCACCAAACCTCCATCATCATCAAGCGTAACACCACTTCCTTCCTTATTAATAAACTGATTTTCAATCAAGAAGGAAGAATCCAAAATATTATCACACTGCTGGTTATTTTGATTCACTCCATTCACCTCTACTTCTACGTTTACATTATCCTCAATCTTATCTGTTACCAAGGATCAAAATGTCGTATCGATACGTCCGAAACGTTTCAAAATTTCAACACTCCGAAACGAAACAGTAGTTGAATCACAAAATTTTAGTATTTCGGTCAAAACGGCACTGTTTCGGACCGTTTCGACGAAACAATGATATATTCGGTTCACTATGAATAATTACATTTAATACCTCACTATAATTACATTTAATACCCACTGTAATTACATTTAATACCCCACTATAATTACATTTAATTCTCATTGCTTTTCTGCTTTTTATAATTTTTTTGTTATAAGAAAAAATAATTACACTTAATACCCTATTGTAATTATATTTAATATCCATTGTAATTATATTTAATACCTACTGTAATTATATTTAATACCCCATTGATGTGCAAGTATTTTGTTTTTTTTTTTTTTTTGGTTATAAGTATTAACAATTACATTTAATACCCACTGTAATTACATTTAATTTTTAAGTATACATAAGTACCATTAATTTAATTTGATACCTTTCATTATTAGTATTATAATAAAATAGTATTATTAATTGAATAATATTACCGTAATAATATGAGTTAGAGTAACTATTGTCATCATATTTATGTCACATATAGAGTTTCTCTAAGTAGCTACCCAGAGCCTACACTGATGTATGAGCCTGCTTGACACTCCACAGGGGGATGGATGTAGCCATGTAAGTATGTACTCATTAACATTTCATGTGTATTATAAGACCTTAATATCATGTAAAAATGTGTTTATTTCATAAAAATTAAGTGTTTGAAACTAATTTAAGTGATTATCGCCTCATGTCAAGCCTTTTTTTCTCTCAAATTTAAATTTATTCTTGTATAAATGGATGTTAACCCAATAAATATGTTGAATTAATCAATTAGTTAACTTATTTTTATAAATTAATGGATTGTATTTGTGTTTCTATGAGTTTTCATATTTTTTTTGCGTTTCCATTACATTTCTGAAACGTTTCCGAAACGTTTCCATTTTTTAGCTGACCAAAACGGTACTTCGAAACAAAATTTCGATCATTGTCTGTCACTTGAATACTTTCTAAACCCTCCTGTTACTTATCAGTATTAAAATTCAAAATCTCTACAATTTCAAGACTTAGAGTATTATCCATCTGACCATTATTCTCACCCTTAGCTGAATCATTCTGAGTTACAGAATGATACATTGTCTCTTTATCTTTACCTGAGTGATCACCAATCTGAAAATTAGACTTGTGAGGAACCAGGATTTGTTTATCCTTCAAACTAGGATCCTTAGGATTCCCTTTCTCTCTCTCTTTAATTGCTAAATCTTTCTGTCTAAATTCTTTTTCATGGCCCCTCTTCTGCTGTTCATTAATCACTCTCTTTCTTTTAAGAATTTGCTTCAAATCTCCTTTTAAAATTTCTATCGATTCTTTTATACTAGAGAATTCCTCCTGCTGTCCTCCCTCCTCCTTTTTCCTTCTACACTCTGTCTCCTCATGACCTTGTTTAAGACATCTTGAACAATACTTACTATCTTTTTCATAGATAATCCTCAACCATCTTCCACTAGAAGCACCCATATCCAACCAAATCCTCTTCTGATTTTCTGGAAGAAGGTTTACCTCAACACATGCTCTTGCTACACCAGGTCTTGTTAGTTGAATTGTAGGGTTATCAATCACCAATATCCTTCCAACAAGACTTAAAATATTTTTCACACTTTCATTATTGAAAGTATGCACCGGCAAACCAGGAAGAGAAATCCACATCGAAACAACTAGTGGTTCCACTCCAGGATAGAATTCTGGAAACCATTTAAAGAATCAAAATAGGAATCCATCGATATACGTGGCATCCTTCAACCACCTTCAAACATAATCCTCATAGAAATTGAAACAGTTTAGCACATGCATTGGATCATGAATTCCAACTGTAAAATCCCCTTTAAGAGCCCAACGGGTACTAATAAATTCTCTTATAACACCCAACAATGGATTACCATATGCACATTTGCCAATTAAGATTTGTTGAAAATGTTTGGAACGATTTTGTCTCCGCTGAAGTCCAATAGATCCATGGCTCACCATTGTTGCATACTACTCTTTTCCCCAATCTAGCCGAAGCAGATCCTTCATTCGTTGATGTAGCTTTAGACGAAAATAGCTCTTCTTCTCCAATTTGCTATGCCGCGAGAAGACTCAATTTGATTTCGATTGGATGAATCACACTGAAATTTGGATGATTTCTAAATAAAGGCAAAAGTTTTAGTGATATCCGGTGGTTTTGGAGGAATCGATCGGTGATTTTGATCGGTCGCCATAGATTATTTTTTTTCCTTTCAGTCATGAGATGCATCCAAAAACATATCGTTCATCTATAAAAAAAAATACAAATTCTTGGGTGATATGACCCATTTTTTTAATTAAATGTAAAACTATTAGGTTCTTTGAATTCACCAGTTGAATCATCGTGTGTGTATATTTTCATATATATATATATATGAAAATTGTTAAAAACTTAGGGGAAGACAGTTTTTAAAAATTTAGGGGGTTATAATGCATTTTCAAAAAGTTGAGGGGGGACGATGACCCCCCTTGGTCTGAATATGTTTTCGGAACTGTGTACCAGTATATCCATTTCTAAGTTAAAAATCCAGAAGGCTCCAAAAGATCTCCACTAAAAGAACATAAGTAATTTCATTCTCACCATAGTCTAAGTGAGCTACGACTCTCACCCAATTGAATTCCCTGGCCTGTTTATCTGTTTGTTTCGGTTCAGCTTTAGTTCATTTATTTGTATGTGGAGCTATTTGTTATCCCTCGTACGAGTCTGAGTCACTCATGAAGAAGGTGTGAAAAGAGTTATCCCACATCAAAAACTAACACATCCCAAGGTAGATTTATATGCCAAATTGGTTTTGGGTTGGATGCTTTAACAGCCACCACAAAATTGCGAGTTCGAATCTCAGTACAATTTACTTTGTACAAGTGAAGCCCAAGGTCGAGTATGTACATCATCCACTCCTCCCAGCAACCTCATTAACCAGGATTAAACTAAACAATAATCTTTGACTTCAAAAGTATCATAACATCGAAGCAGGTTACTCAAGACATTCAAGTGCAAACACCATGCCTTCAATTTCCAAGAACTTTTGATCGACCAACAGTCCAACTTTTGTGAAAAGTAAAGGTATTTTGAGATAATTTAGTTTGGTGAAGTCTATTAAATAAACAGTGATATCACACATGGTAAAACAATGATGTATGATAATAAATCATTTAATAATTTCAACTACAAGGCAAGTAGGGGCGGGCCTCGGTTGGGGCCAGCTAGACAAGGTTTTTTTTTAAGTAGGGGTGGGCCCTGGACAAAAAATATGGCCCGATAGTTTCTAGGGCCGTGGCCTGAGCCACATGTCGCGGCCCACATCCTTGGCCAAAACAACATGCTTTACATATATGATATATTGTTTTTGAAAACTGGCAGACGAAATTAAATTGTAGATTGCACAAATAACATCTTTAATCATCTAGTTATGGGTCTCAAAAACTATAGAAGTACATGATAATACAAGAAATTCCTAGAATGAAAAAAGGTAAATTGAAGATTTTGGAAATACAACCATCATTAACTTACCCCAGATACACTAATTAAGTCCTTGGATGAAATTGATGATCCATATAAACGAGCAGCTCCCTGTAACATTCCAAAATAGAAAAGTTCACTATTGAGAAGGATGATAACTTGGCTTGGGCTAAATGACAACAAATTTGAGGATTCTTCGTTCAAGGTTGTTCGTTGAACTGGAAACATTCTACATATTTATATTTAGAGCATTAATCCATAAAAATAATTCTTGGCTTTACCAAAATAATACCTCTGCTAAAACACACCTATTGTCCTATCAGATTTCCCCAATGTAGTGTAAGGCGTCCAAAACTGGTAAGTAAACCTCAGGTGCCTCTCCATGCATTATAACAAAATCTACCATACTAGTCCTGACATCACCACTATGGTAAAAATATAAAGGAACCAGTGTTATTTAAGGCGTAAAGCGAACCGAAGCGACCAAGGCTCCTAACGCCTAGGCGAGAAGCGAGAAGCGAAGCGACACGCTTTACCGAAGCAAAGCGAACAGTTAAAAAAAATATATATTTTAGTTTAATTACTTCTAAACAATCTAAGTTCTAATTTTATATATACTAAATATTTAAATGCAAGTAAAATCATAAACATTTAAATTAAAACAAACACTAATAATATCTCAAATCTTAATAACAGTCATAACTTAAACATTTAAATTCAAACAAATACTAACAATTGTATACATTTTCATATTGACAGGGTAGGATAACAAAAGAAGCAGAATCAGGACAACAACAGAATTAGCAACAAAAAAAGAAGAAGCAGAATGACAATTAAAAAAAACAAAAGCAACACAGGACAGCAAAATCGAAGCAGCAACAGAATCAACAAAAAAAAAATAGAAGCAGAATGAGCTAAAAAAAAA